>JALHCC010000122.1:0-131651 GCA_024340765.1 Tolypocladium cylindrosporum | reverse complement strand
CCCCGGGCCGCGGCGCCGCCGACGTGCTCGACGACATCGAGCGCCACGCCTGCCCCGGCGCCGGCGCCTGCGGCGGCATGTACACGGCCAACACCATGGCCACGGCCATCGAGGCCATGGGCCTGACGCTGCCCGGGTCGTCGTCGTACCCGGCGCTGTCGCCCGAGAAGGCGCGCGAGTGCGAGCGCGTCGCCGAGGTGATGCGCACCACCATGGCGCGCGACATCCGCCCGCGCGACCTGCTCACGCGCGCCGCCTTCGAGAACGCCCTCGTGCTGACCATGGTCCTCGGCGGCTCGACCAACGGCGTGCTGCACTTCCTCGCCATGGCCAACACGGCCGGCGTGGCCCTGACGCTCGACGACGTCGCGCGCGCCAGCGACCGCACGCCGCTGCTCGCCGACCTGGCCCCCAGCGGCGCGTACCTCATGGAGGACCTGTACCGCGTCGGCGGCACGCCCTCGGTGCTCAAGATGCTCATCGCCGCGGGGCTCATCGACGGCTCCATCATGACCGTCACGGGCGCCACGCTCGCCGCCAACGTCGCCGACTGGCCGAGCCTCGACCCGGGCCAGCGCATCATCCGCCCGCTCGCCGACCCCATCAAGGCGAGCGGCCACATCCGCGTGCTGCGCGGCAACGTGGCCCCCGGCGGCGCCGTGGCCAAGATCACGGGCAAGGAGGGCCTGTCCTTCACGGGCCGCGCGCGCGTCTTCGACCGCGAGCGCGACCTCAACGAGGCGCTGGCGCGCGGCGACATCCGCGGCGATGACGGCAACCTCGTCCTCGTCGTGCGCTACGAGGGCCCCAAGGGCGGGCCCGGCATGCCCGAGCAGCTGCGCGCCTCGGCGGCCATCATGGGCGCCGGCCTGACCAACGTCGCCCTCGTCACCGACGGCCGCTACAGCGGCGCCTCGCACGGCTTCATCGTCGGCCACGTCGTCCCCGAGGCCGCCGTCGGGGGCCCCGTGGCCCTGGTGCGCGACGGCGACGAGGTCACCATCGACGCCGTCTCGAACCGCATCGACGCCGCCGTGTCCGACGAGGAGATGGAGCGCCGCAGGGCCGAGTGGCGCGCGCCCGAGCCGAGGGTCAAGAGGGGCGTGCTGGCCAAGTATGCCCGCCTGGTGGGCGACGCGAGCCACGGGGCTGTGACGGATGGATGGTGAGGGGAGCCGTGGCTGTATTCGTATTGTCGAGACGAATGATGCAGTAATCAACACCCGAGCGAGCCACCACCGCGAGCATGACTTCTATTAACGGTAAACGCACTGATGCAGATTGAATCAAAGAGAACAACGGGTATCGTAGCTTCCATCGCTGCCACCCCCTCCCAGTGCTGCTCGTTGTCCATACGTATACACAGGCTCACCCTCCAGGAATACACTCCACCACATGTCTGCCTCGTGTTGCCTCTCATCCCATGCCGTAGACGAATCAACGTCTTTCGGCAACTCCATTACGGCATCTGTCGATTCTGAACCGCTTGGCGGTTTCCAAGCCAAGCATGGCTCAGTCTCCCAGCGGCATGCCCTCCAGCTCGTCGAGCAGGCGCCGCCAGTTGTCTGCCAGCATCTCGGCGTACTTGACCCGCTCACCCGCCCAGTCCTGGTTCCATCTGCTGACGTGGTACTGGGTGGCCTGGAACGCGATGAGCTCGTCTCGGAGGCATTCCTTGACGAAGATGGATCGGTTATGCTGCTGGACGATTGATTCCTTGTCCTGTTGTCCAATCCGTTAGCATAGGTCACCTGCATGATCCGGGATTCGTAGTGCGACTTGCCTTGATGATAGACTCGGCAACCTTCTCAATCTCCCCAGGCTTCACTATACCCTCTGGCTTGGATCGCAGGTTCGCCAGCTTGGTCTCGTTGGTCTGTATCCTCCTCTCCAGGTAAGGAATGGTGTCCTTGTCCAGCCTCTCGCGCCGGTCAAACATCTCTCGCACGCTGACCAGCGCGTCTCGTTGACGCTTGAGGTCCTCCAAGACACCCTCGTCCCAGCCGCGGCTCTCGTCCTCCATGAGGGTCTGGCACGTCCTAAGGTGCTTGCTCATGGCCACGAGCCCGTCGTTGAGAAGTGGAACCTCGTTGGTATCGGTGGCATAGGTGTCGGCTGAAGCTTCGGTGAGGGAGCTGAGCGACAGGGCAATGCGCGCGTGGTCAGCGGCCACACCTTCGGTTCGCTTTACGAGGCGATCCATGATGTTGCACACGTTGATGTAGAGCTCGGCAGAGCGGCGAACGCCCGAGCGCGTGCGAGCGAAGAGGTCCTCGAGTGTCGGAGGCAAGGAATCCTCCAGGCCAGGGGGTAGCGCTCGGTCGGCGAACTCATCTTGGACGGAGATGGTCGCCTGCTTCCGCCAAACAGCCAGTTCCTGGTCTTCACGTTAGCATGCATGCGATACTATCCGAGACGTGCCATCTCATACCGTTGGGACCGTCAAGAACATCACCACGAGCTGCTCTTGGCTCAACATTGGATGCCTGACGAGGGCATTCAAGAATCTAGCCAGGCCCCGTCGCCGCTTCTCGATGAAAGCCCCATCGTTGGATAGGTGGTTCCCGTTCACTGCAACTCGCTTGGGCGGCAGGAGAGGGAGGATCCGGAAGGGGTACCGCTTCTGCAAGCAGTCCAGTAGCCAGACAAAGTCGCTGTACCGACGAATGACCTTGCTCCCTCGGCGTTGGCTGGCGACCTCGTAGTTGTGGTGCTGGAACATGAACATGCCCTCCTTCCCCGGCATCAACGTGACGACGATGCTCTCCTCCAGGCTGCTTCCCGTGCGACCAATGATATTTCTAACCGTGGATGTGGGAGGATCGTTGTCGGGCGCTCGGTCGGCGCCACCATCTCCGCCGAAGGGGCTCGCAGCGGCGTTCTGTGAGCCGTCGTTGAAGCCGGGCGCCGCGGAAGCGCCGTTCCCCTCAAAGTAGCCCCATCCGCCTGGCCCCGACCCAGAGCTGCTGGCGGGCCTGCCGGCATTCGACGAGCTCGGCGTTCCTGCTGTCGTGGCATACTGGCTCACGGTGCGCGCTGCAATTGTGGGCGTCGGGGTCTCGTTGTAGCCATTCTGGCTGCTCGTGACGTTATGCCCGCCGCTGCCGTTGGTCTTGAGGTGGTCATGACCCTTGTGAACCTCGGGGGAGTTCCAAGGGTCCTCCTCGGGGTCGTCCATGGCCGGCCGGAGGACCTTGGGCTGTGTCTCGGTATGCGTCTGCGTCTGCGTCTGCGTCTGCATCTGGGGCTCGGGCTCGGATGGCGTCTGCGGCGACTTCGCGGCGAGCTCGGCGACTGGCGGCAGTATGGGCTCGGCGGTGAGGCCGGGGAGCTTGGGCCGAGGAAGGTCTGGGCCAAGGTGAAAGGGATAATTAGCTGCTTTGTCCCCACCAACGTGACAGGGTCAATTGCACGCGATGGCGAGGTGCGAGGTGAACAGCCAATCAATGGGCCAACGCCCACGCTGCAGCGGACTGGGGGAGATGGGAAGTGGGCAGCAGGTGAGGTGAATCGGTGATGGCGCGATACATGGCAGAGGAGGCAGAGGAGCGAATAACGCGGCATCTTGTGCACCGTTTGTGGGTCATGCGTGTCAACTTACTTGTCCGTCTTTCGTCCACGCCGTCGAGGCTGATGATGTCGCCCTCTTGCGCCAGCCCGATCAATGCCAGTACTACATTGAACTCGCCACGCCCGAGCGACACGTCGGAGCCCTGGCCCGGTGCGACCAGGGACATGATGCGTGCTTGAGCGTCGGCTCCCAGGCGCGCGTTGGCGAACAGCTTCGCGATGCCGCCGGATGTAATTTGCCCGGAGTTCCCGTCCTCGCGAACCACGGCGTCAAACGTCTCGATGTAGCTGTCGGGCACGCCGGACGCCGGGAGCAGGTTGCGGATCATCTCGACGCGGCTCTGCTGCTTGCGCGGCGTCGGCATGTCCCAGGGCGAGGACTCGTCGTTGCCGCCGCTGCCATCGTTGAAGAGGCCGTTGGACGAAGCCGGCTGCGAAGCCGACTCGTCGAACAGCCCGCCGCCTCCTCGAGCTTTGTTCTGGCGGCGCGGAGTCGAAACCATGGTCGGCTCGCTGTCCTTGTCGGGAGGGGACGTGCCGAAGAGCGACATGATGGGCCCGTCGGTCTCTTTTGCCTGAGGAAGCTCTCCTATATATGCCTGTGTGAATGCTCGGGTGGCTGGGTAAGGTACACAATCCAAGGGTGACCTGTCGTGGCCTGGAGCGGACCTGGAGCTGCTCGTGGTTGGTCGCGACGGCGAGTCGTCAGAGGATTCGTAATGGTTGGCACAGGATAATGGGGTCAGGCAGCTCGATGGGCGCTAAGCAAAGCCCCAGACCAGCAGCCCGCGGGACGAAGAGTAGAGGCTCGGCAAGGAGCCAAACCGACAAGAACAAATGCACAAGTAACGGCTATGCGAGATGTGATGCAAGAAATGCGGATGATCAGCGTGGCGGATGCGATTGGTGAAGTCATCCTGAACCAAGGTCGAGGTGGAGAAGCTGGCTGCTACCCGTAAGCAGGACAGGCGGGAGGCGCTAACCAGCGCGCAGCGTGCTCCTGCCACTGGTTTGAACGCTGGCATGCCACCAGCCAGTCGGGCTGATGAAGCCTTCTAGAAGCTAAAGACTCTCGCCAACTTCAACTCAGCGTCACTATGCCGCTTTGGATCTCTCTCGGTTCGATATTGCGCTTGTCATGGAGATGAGACAGAGCCCGAGTAGGACGAAGTAGTGCATGCAATGGTAAAGTCGGAGCATGTCATCACGATGGGAGGATGCACCCGTTGCTTCAATCACAAGCTGTCTCTGCAGTGCAGTAGGCATCGTGTGTAGCAATTGTACAGTAGTATTCGCACATCTCGACATTCGAGTGCGGTATGGTAATACACAAGCCTTCCGCGGCCCTCTTCCTCACCACAGCGTCTCCTCCGCCTTCTTCTTCTCCGCCTTGACCGCGCTCTTAATCTTGCGCTCCCCAGGAACCCTAAAGTACAAACTCGGCGACTCGCCCGGCGCGAGCTGGTGGCTCAGATACCCCCTGTGCGCAGGGTCTCGGTAGTACTCGATGTCCGCTCGGCTGGTCGGGTCCGGCAGCCTGTATCGGAACGGCGCTTTCCTGGCCTCCGCTAGCACCGACTCGACGTGCTCCTTGCCCACGGGAAGCGGCTTGTCCGTGTTGACCGACTCGCCCGTCAGCAGCCGGCTGATGGCCAGCCTGGTATAGTATCTCGTCACGACCTTGCCGCCCGCGGCCTCGATGGCTGTGATTGCGCCTGCCGACGCCCTCGAAGCCATGATATTGATGGGCTGTTTGAGGCACTCGGCGCCTCGGGAGAGGATTTTGACGCCGTCCTTGACGCTCCCAACAAGCTTGCTCTCGATCAGCTCCTTGGGCGTAATCGGCTTCGTCGGATCGAGCCGTCCTTGGTTGATCCATTCCTGGATCTTGTCGAGGTTCACTTCAGACATCTTCGCGGCCCGGCTAATTTTCTAGTTAGCTAACCGATTCCTAGTCGTCCCCATCTGTGGCTTCTCACTGATTCGTGAATCCCATGCTGCCATGCTTGACAATCAACGGCGTCTGGCCACCTTGGAACCACGGGTTTACTTTTCCGTGCTGTTTCTGGCCCTTGTGGCCACGGCCGGACGTCTTTCCATGACCAGATGAA
Organism: Tolypocladium cylindrosporum; assembly: GCA_024340765.1. Taxonomy (NCBI): domain Eukaryota; kingdom Fungi; phylum Ascomycota; class Sordariomycetes; order Hypocreales; family Ophiocordycipitaceae; genus Tolypocladium; species Tolypocladium cylindrosporum. The sequence continues at coordinate 125,970 of JALHCC010000122.1, read as the reverse complement.
GGACCCCGGCCGACGCGCTTCTTCATGTGGATTGCTCCTGGGTTGTTGGCGAGACTGCCCAGGATCGAGGCGTGTCGAGTCTGCTGGAGCGTCAGACCAGCCAGGCACGCCGTAAGCGAGCTAACGGACGTGCCTTTGGCGCCATTGCAGCACAACGATGTGTTGGGCGGTAGTAATCGGGGAGGCATGGCGGCGCAATTGATGTTGTCGCAAGCGATGGGTTACTGGCTCCTGATTTTTTGGGGGTGAGCTTTCGGACGAGAGAGAGATGGATGGCGCGTGTCCCACAAAATTCTGCCTCAGGCCGCTACAAGCGACCGAACCTCGTCAGCCAGAGCCACTTCAATATACGTCTCAATACAGCAGTACCAAAGCAAAGACAGCTATTATACCATGCTTCCCTTAGGCGTAGTGTATTATTGAAAGCGGTATATCACCCGCAAGATACGCCTCGGCTACAGTTTTTGAGAATTGAACGATTATCGTCAACTCAGACATGCAGACCTCATTGTGACCAACGTCACAGGTGATCGAGGAAGCCTGCAAACCACGTACAGCAATTTAGCCTGTTCGCTAATCCAAAATGTACAGAAGCACTGCATCCTATGTCGACGAATAAAAACACCCTGTTCTCGCTTCGGTAGAAACAAATGCAGCTCCCACATCTATCAGTGACACAGGGCAGACCTGCCGTCTCCCTGCTCGTAATAACCCTGATGCGTATAACATGTCTCGCGGAGTTCATCCCTATCCTAGATGAGGCGCTTCAAGGCTGAGCCATCCATAGCTGAGGCTCCCCGCGTATAAAGCAAAACGCCTTTCCCCTTTCCTTCCAGTGACGTCGCTGCGTATAGATCTGCGTGCGTTCTGATGTCGTCTGCTCACGAACCGATGGCGCGATTCGCCCCGCCGGCTCTCCATGCATTTGTTGTCGTCGGCGACCGAGGCAGTACCTGTGGTCGCTGCCGCAAAGCTCTGGCGTCTTTATAACTCCTCGGACGATAGCATGGCGCCGTATTGCGAGCGTCATCCGTTGCTGCCATGAGTTGGCTCAGTTTATGGGCTCGCCCAGCCACCCGCAACATCCACCCACTCGGCCAGACAAGACCCTTCCTTGCCTTCGACATCGACAATGTCAGTGTCGCATCTGCAGCGACAACCGACGCCATTTTCCTTCGGCTCATCCCAGTTCTCCCAGTACTGATCCTCTTCGATGCGTTTCTTCTCGTCGAGGGTCGTCGTCTCCAAGTACGGCTTACGCGGCAGCTGTCGTGCCGGAGCATTTGCAGGGCAGTGTTGTATGGTGGTGTGCCTGTAACCGAAATCTCGGAAGTAGTGGACGTCGCGGGTAGCTAGGAGGGCACCGGCAGCAAGGGAGTGGATGGGTGCATCACCCCACTGTATTAGGTCAGTTCAGAGGACTTCTGACGGCGTTGATCCCGACCAAGACTTACTCGTTCCATCCAAAAACCGCCACTGCGGTCCATCATCTCGAAAAAGTCGTTGTACTCCTTGCTGCGGAACCAGCTGAGGCGTGCGATTTCAAAGTTGGACCAGAAATGACACATGTTGTACTTCTCGCCCTCCATGGCTTCGGGGTCGATGTCGGGTAGAGCGTTGTTGCCAGGGTCGTTCTGCAGAATCTCATCGGGAAGATGGGGGTCCTTGCGGTCTTCCTTGACGGGCTCTTGGGGCTCGACAAACATTTCCCACAGGCCCTGGGACGTGATATTGTTGAGTCGCCTGTACGCTGAGGCGTACCGGAAGATGTTGGGCACAGTCTCGCGAAGCTCTTTGACAGCAATGGTAAATCCGTACGTCTTGTTCTGCTCGATCATCTTGAGGAACGGGTCGCTACAGAGCTTGTCAGTAACTGGCTGATGGGTGTTTTGTGGTGCGCATCAAACTTACTATGTGATGTCGCAGAAGTAGGTGATCTCTGGCTCCACACGCCAGTACCAGTCGTACTTGAGCAGGAGCTCATGGTTGTAGAAGAACCTGTGGTCATGTCAGTCAAGCCATGATGCTCGCTGTGCGATGGCAGCCACTTACCCAGAGTAGAAGCGACACATAGCATGATAGCTTTCCAGTCCACCGTACATGACAGCGGCGTCACCTTGCTTTGCAATACCCTCCTTGGCGACCTTGGGATCGATCCAGTCGGGATAACCCCACATTTCAGGTCCGACCTTGCCGAATTCCACGTTTGCGGACGTGTGGTTACGAACAACTTCTTTGAAGTGGTCATCGAAGTCGCCATCGTTCAAGAAGACGTACGGGTAGTGGTACCAGCGGTTGAAGTGGCGCTCAACGGACTTGATTGACTGGAGGACACCCTCCAGCTCCTTATTTCTGGCAAGGACGACGAAGGCAGCATTGGCTCGGGGTTGGCTGGTGTCGGGCTCGAGGCAGCCGGTCACGAAGACCTTGTCGTGCTTCTCGCTAATCTTCCTGTACACAGAACTTCGTTAGCGACTGCAGGTGTGCCAGTGAGGAGTGTGCTGTCACGAACCGAATGGCTGGCGGCGCGCCAGCGGGCATCAATATCCTGCCCGGGGAGCTTGGATGCCTGACAAACAGGACCAAGATAAGGATAACGACGAGCAGCGGAAAGACGACGACCACCCCGAGGGGCACGGATACGGTGGAATTCCCCCGTAGCCGCAACGGTCTGCGGAAGAAGGCCAATCGAGACGCGAAGCCCTTTCGCTTCGGTGACCCGCGCTTCTTGCTGTCGAGAGTCGGTAGCCGCAGCGGTTGGGTCGAAGGAACCATCCTGGAAGCCCGCCGGAAGAGATCCATGATGAAGACGCCCTGCCTCGGTGGCAGGAATGACAAGAAACCTCAGGAGTCGAAAGCGAGCAGTGCAAGAGGTGCAGTCAATCCGTGGGAGGGGTTGGACGGGTCGAGGCGAGATTATCAGAGTCAGGGGCAAAGGATATTAAAAAAGGCTAGAGCCAGCAGAACCAATGCGCGCGAATTCCAAGAGCCCAGCACGGCTGGCGCGTCCCGTCTCTCTATCGTCTCGGATGCAAAGAGAAGCGCAGAAGAAGGGCTCGAAGCCGATGGCGAGTCGTGGATGAACGAGCGGCAGGGACAACGAATCCCCAGCAGAGGCAGAAATTGAGACTCGCTTTCGGTCTAACGCGTCGCAGTGGCCAGCAATCAGGCCAACGGTCAAACGGAGGCGGGCCGCGATGCCACTAAACCGTCAATGGCACGCCAGAGTCGCGAAACCAGATCGTGGGGGCGCGGGGGGGGAAGAGGCTCGTCGTGATGGCAAGAAGAGGTTGAAGGAGCAAGACGCAGGCCGGGCAGCTTCCAGCGAGGCAGAAGCTGGCGGATCGTTGGTTCGCCCTGGTTATTGGACCGGGGGAGAGTCAGTCACTGGCTCAGCCAGGAGCGTCCACTGACCACGTAAGGGAAAGGCGAAAAGGACGACGGAGACGGATCCACGCGGCGGCGACCAATCAAGGGCGTGCAGCCGCCCGAGACATTTCAAGACCAGATGCAAGGTTTTGTGCCTATTTTCCTGGTCTGCAGCCACCGGTTGGCGCGATAAGCCACAAGATGTCCGCCGCGGATCATTTTACTTCCTGGGCTCCGGCGTTGCCGCGGTAGGTCCGAGGCAGGCCGTCCAGGTACTTGTGCAGCAGAGCACCAAACTGCGACTCGAGCGCAAGGCCACGGCTGCCGTTGTTGGACGCGATTGATTCACCATCCTGCTGCACGCGCAGATGGAGCATCCGTAACGATACGCACGCACCTGGCCAGAGACATTCCAAGGCCCGACTTCACACTACATTCACGTCGCCATGTCTCAAAAAGTCACCTCCAAGAACCTGTCGTACAGCGCCTCCCTCCCGCCATTCCTCGCCGCCCTTCGCGCCCAGACGTCAGGAGCCTCGGGCCCTGATCCCCTCGCGGCAGCGCAGCGAAGGTCCGCCAAGAAGCGCTCGAGAAGCGAGGAGGCAGAGGATGCCCCCCTCGTCGTGGACGAGCACGGCAACACCGTGACCGTCGAAGTCGACAAGGACGGCATCGTCAAGGAAACGGCCGCCAAGGCAGAGGATGAGGCCGCGTCTCAAGACGCCGATTCCGAAGACAAGCCCGAGAAACGGGAAGCCGAGGCCAAGTCTGCAATCGGTGGGCGGAAGCGCAAGGTCGGCAGAGTGATTGGCGGCACCGCCGGCGATATCGTGCACACGGATGCGCCGCATCCGGACAAGAAGGACAGCAGGAAAGCAGAAGCGCCAGCTGATAAAAAAGTCAAGAAGAAGGCAAAGAAGATCAAGCTCAGCTTTGACGAGGACGAAGGCTGAGACCTGGGGTTTCCTTTCTGCGCTTAAGCATCCATCTGCCACCGCAATCAAGGGCAGCCGTGGCGCTACAACGCATGGCCCAACAGTACTGGAGCAGTGTGAGGCGCCACGCTCGAAGATATGTACAGCTGGCCTGTAGTCACCCTCAAGTGGTCGATCGCATCTTAGATGCACCGCCAGGCGCCAATATGGCCTGTTGGCAACAGCTCGACGCGAGCACCACCGCAGCTTCAGCGTCCATTAAGATGGCCGTGATGATAAGACAACAAAGGGACAGCACACAGTACCTGCAGATACCGGGTAGCGGCGCAAACAAGCAAGGCACAGAGGTTCCTCAAAACCTGTAAATTGACAAATGGAACAATCACCGTAATCTACACAACCGCGCCCCTCTCGGTGAGAATAGCTCGCCTCACTGTCAACTCCGTTTGACTACAGCTTCTCGTCGCGTAATACAAAAACCCTTCCCCAACCCACGTGTTTTGTTTCGTTGCATTTATCGGTAGCGGTACTCGGGCTTGACGAAATCGGCAAAGGTCTTGGGCTCCTCGATCTCCTGGGCGTGGTGGTGGTGGTGGTCATCCTGGGGGCCGACGTACTCCATCTTGTAGACGCTGCCGCACTCGGGGCATCGCTCGATGGGGCGCTCGCGGGTGATCTGAAGTGAACTCGAGTATTAGCTGCGAATGTCTAGCTGCCCGGACGAACACCCGTTAACTTACGCCGAGCCAGTGAACGACGTGAGAGTCGGCAGGGGAGCCGGTGCAACCAGCGAACTGCTCATCGCCGGCGGAGCGGACCATGATGGGGTTCTCCATGGTTCCCAGGCGGGTGGCGTCCAGCGGGCGCATGTCGAAGATGTCAACACCCTCCATCTTGCCCAGAATTTCCAGACGCTCCAGACCGGTAGCCTGCTCGAGGTCGGTGGGAACAGTGCCGGGGGCGGCACCAGGGCCGAAAAGATCCTCGTCAGTCTTGACCTCTGCACGATTAATACAATGTTAGCTGCTTCCCTCTCTTCCCGCTTCGACCGAGGTTACGAGGTCGGTGTTCGGAACAGGCGCGACGCACGGGTGAAGGTCTTGTACGACCCAATCTTCTTCTCGTTCACACCGGCCAGAGAAGCGGCCTGCTCGCTGGGAGTGGTTGGGCCGCTCTTGGCAGCCTCGCCTGAGGAACGAGTTAGCCGACGGATTGCACGGGCAAGGCCTGGTGGCATCGCATACGGCGCATGAAAGAGGTCGCGAAGCCGCGAGTGAGGGCGGGAGCGACGGCCACGCGGCGGGCCGCAGCGATGGCGGAGCGTTGCAAATGCATGATGTCGTTGCAGGTGATTCGGGCGGGTTGGCGAGGCGTGAGACGTTGCCGTCGAGGGATTTGTGAGGATGGGCTGATGGAAGTCGAAGTTGGATGAGCAGATCCAGTCTGGCTAGGGGAATTGGCCAATCATGGTGGAGTCAATGTCATCACGTGATGCGGAAGCTCGACACGTTGCCGAGCACCAGCTCCGACCTCGTGGCACTCCTGCGCTTGCCTTTGGCTACATTGCTACTCCGTATGCCTGACTCGGAAACGGTCATTCTATGGGAGTAGTGTGTATCCCGAGGCCTCTTTCGAGCGTTTGGTCCGGTACACTCCGTGCGAGTTGCTTGAATTGACGCGTAGCTCCAACGCTGGAGTATGACCTCATGTGACGCAACAGGCAATCGCGCGACCATGCCGGTCGCCTGATGGAGCGCCGCAAGACATGAAGGAGAATAGTCAGTTTAGCTTCTATGTTCTGTCACGTCGAACCCGCAATCATCCTCGATACCGCTTGGCTGTGTGCTGGAACTCTGGCTTCGGAAGCAGGGGGACTTACAGCGAGGTCACTGGGTGGTTGACGTATATTCGTACCAGAATCTTCTCTCCCTTCTCCTTGCCCGCAGCAGCGCATATGCGTACTTTGGCGAGTATCGGACCTGGCCCACTCTGTCCGGGGGAAAGCCGTACTTTGCGGAGGCGCGCGTGTTGTAGAAATGCCACTGCGACCCACCGGTGGTGTCGAAGTCTTGGACGGTGTGCGTCCACCTCCGCCGTCCCCCCGGCCGGCAGGGACTTGTTGCGCTTGACGATTCTCTGCTCGGCCCTGATAGTATCCGCCCTCCTGGCCCTCACCCGGTGCCCATTATATTGGGCTCGTCGGCGTCCTCGGCGTCCTCGACCTCGTCGACCTGGGCGACCATCGCGGTGGGCTTTTTGGGTACGAGGTGGGATGATGCGAGGCCGAGGCTCCCAACCTCCATGGGAACGCCGTCCCGCAGGTTGCCTAGGCGGCGGATCAACCGCTCGGTGGGCTCCGTCAGCGCGATGTTGGGCGCGTCCGTGGTTGCCAGTGCGAGGCGGCGGTACATGGCGCATGATGGGCGCGCCCTTCACGCGCTGGCCCCCCTGCAGCACCTCGGGTATGCCGCTGTCCACCGACACCATGAGCTTGTCGTGCAGCTTTGAGATCAGGCCGACCATCTGCTGCCTGGTGCCGTCCCGGGATTCCAGCTCCACCGTCTCAACCGACAGCGGTGGCATGCCCTGGCCGATGCAGGTGGTGCTTCCGTCGGGGAGGGTGAACGCCGTGAGCATGCCGCGCCGGATGCTGCTGCAGCTGAGGATGGGTCGAACGGCTAGCCGCGACATCTCCAGCCCGTACTGGGCCTGCTTGGAGAACCGTTCGAACAGGCGGGGTTGAACATGTATAGGGGGATGCCCAGGCGCTCGAGACAGTCCCTGTACTCGTGCCGCGCGCGCAGGTCCCGCTGGTTGAGCTCGGCGTCCGCGCGGATCATCCTTAGGCCCCCGCCGAACTGACGTTGCCGTGGCTCCCACCACTGCGGAGAGCCTCCCACGCATCCTCGTCGTAGAAGTGGGCGGCAGGGGCTGGGTCGAGGTCGCCGTACGCGAAGGGCCTGGCGTCCTCCCAGATCAGCCGCGGGGGCATGAAAGCGAATATGCACTTCGGCCGAGCTCACGTAGGCAAAAAGGCCGAACGGAAAGGCACCTGTAGTTCCTGTCGGCTGCCCCTATCTGTTGGACGATTCAACTGCGCAATGTGCAGCCCGTGTCTAGGTAATTTCTAGCTTTACTGCTTGTACTGCTATCAAGTCATACCTGGACATGATGGCGAACGGTGAGATTGGCGCGGCATTCCCTCTCCATGTATTTCATATTCATTATTCCGCCTGGAAATGCTGGACCAAGTCTGGCAGAGGGAGCCTGGACCCTTATTATTATTTATAAGCACACGGCCTCGGAGGATCAGAACCGCCTCGTTCTAGAAAAAGTGACGGACGTGTTGATCGAGTTCAGTCGTCATACGTTGCAGAAATCAGGTTCCCGATTCTGGATCGTGATTATCTGTCGGTATCCAGCGTTGCGTGTGATCGTTTCTGTCGCCGGGACTACTTGGGCCCTATCAAACACCAACGCAATACTGGTCGCAGATTGCAGAGGAATATTTCGACTTAACTGTCAATAAAGAAAATGTTTATCAACCTACCTAGAGAAGCCTTGCTTTGTACAAGCTGTTATAACGAGCTGCCGTACAACCTTCGACGCCGCATTGTACCCCCGGGTAAAGAAGACTTCTTTTTCAACACGTCAATGACAAAGGCGACCACCTCCTGGTGGATGAAATTTCAACATCACTGGAGTCATCGACTGGCAGGTTGCCCGAATAGTACCAGCTTGCGAAACGTTTGGGCCCCCCGATAATCAATCCTGACCCGAAAAGGTGAAAGTGGAAGCTCAGAAAACAAAAGTCAAACATTCATTCAAACTTCGAAACACCCATATAGCGTACAAATATTCTTACATCATCTCCACCGCCTTGCTACTTAATAGTAGCCGCGCCTCTCTCGTCTGGCCCGCAGGATCTCCTCCTGCCCCCGGCGGATACTCTCCGACGCCCTAGCCTGTCGATCTCGGTCGACCCGCTCTCGAGCTGCGTCGTTTTGATCCCTTTCACGAATGTGTCTGCCCACAATCTGCAGGAAAGCGTTGCCACCACCCCTGCCCAGCCCACCATCAGGATGGGGCGACTCTCCGGCTCGTCGTCTCCGTCTGGCCTCTCTGGCCTCCCGGTCTTGCTCTTCCCGTGCCAGGCGGAAGCCCTCTCTCGCTCTCTCTTGGCGTTCTCGGCGAGCTTCGTCGGCCTGTCTTCTGGCTTCGTTGTGCTCTTCCCGTTCGAGCCGAGCTCTCTCTTCCGCCCCAATCCGCGCGCGATGGACGGCGAGACCGGGCCAATTAGCAGCAGTCTCTGGGTCTCCGGTCCGCGGTTCTCGCCTGACAGTCTGTCCTCCCTGAGTTCCGGGCCGGGACTGGGACTGTGGCTGCGACGGCGGTCCCTGTTCTCCCTGCTGCTCCCCTTCCGCTCGAGCTATGGCATGCTGCTGTGCGAGAAAGTGATTGACGCCTTGCCAGAGAGGACTATTGGCATCTCTGGCTCGTCGTTCTTGTCTCTCCTGCTGTCTCTGCTGAGCTGCGGCCACATCTGCTGCGGTTGGACGATGGGGCTGGCGTGTTGGCAGTAGAGTAGCTGGCCGAGGGTCTCTCGGGTCTCCTACGAACCGCCCGAGATTGATTGGCTGGCCGAGGTTGACGATGAGCTTGAAGGTTTTGGTTTTGTTGAATATCCCAAAACGATTCTGGAAACAGGCAGAAATCAGAATTGCGTCCCGCATTATGGGATCGTCATATCGATTTCCGTCCTGGCTCTGGTCGCACAGCCGGTATACAGCAGTGCGAAGGAAATTCCGGGCACTGTCACCGGGATGCTGGAGGCGCTCGTTCAGTTTGATGGAGAAACGCCAACGGAAGAAGTCCCACGGGTCCATCCTGAGATGGCCCGCCTTCTGTAGACAGATGAGGTCCGCCAGCCTACATGAGAGACGATACATCATCTCCTTCTGGCACAGCCCCTCCCGGGGCATGTGCCGCTTGCTGACAAGTTGGTTGGGGTGGTACGGGCTATTGGGGCCGAATATCTCCCTGATTTTTTTATGTTTACTCATATTGTCCGTTCGCTCCTTGGACTCCTTCTCTAGAAGTTTGTCCGTTGGGTTTAATTTCAGCTCGTTCCTCGATCGTATCTTCTCCCTCGCCTCGTTCGCCTCCTGGGCGAGGAACGCGTCTAAGGATGACCAGGATGGATCCCAGTATGCCGAGTCCTCCGTTAGCTTGGCAACGGGCACACCTCGCAGGGCCGCAGGCGATTGGTGTGTACCGTCTTGAGATACTTGGTAGACGGACTCATATGTTGTTCGAAGGCTTGGTCGGATCTCTCGCAGGCGTTGATCTAGGTGTCTCGGTAGACCGCTGGGGGTAATGTACTGGCTGCTGCTTGGCTGCTGCTGAGAGGGTCGAGACTGGTGTATCAAGGATGCGGCCGCGTTGCTGGCAGTAGGGGGAGCTTGGCTGTGTAACTGCTGCTGAAAGAGTTGAGACTGGTGCATCAATGGTGCGGCTGCATTATTGGTAGTATGGAGATCTTGGTGTTCTGACTGCTGTTGAGCCCCTCGAGACTGGTGTATCGGGGATGCGGCCGCGTCGTTGGCAGTCTGGGGATCTTGGCTGTCTAACTGCTGCTGAGAGCCTCGAGACTGACGCGTAGAGCGTCCAACACTTCTTGAGCCGACACCTGTCTCCGAGGGGAGAGGATCTCGGGACTATCAAGGATCCTCGTTAATACTCATGCTCCTAGAAGATTCATGAGGTTGAGGAATCACCGACCCTGTGAGGAGGTCTTCTCTCCGATCGCGAGGGGGACGCCGATCTTCGTCGCGTATGGCGATCCGTCGAGGAAGAGCGTGGAGATTCCATCGTTTTCGTCTTTCTGCCGGTACTGATTCCTGAGAGTGCTCCGAGTACGTTGCCAAGAGAGGGGAAAGAGCAGGTGGTCCTGCAACCTGGTGATGAAACTCGATGGACCGAAGGACAGAAGTGACTTTTTTTCGAAAATACAGATGGCTTTGATGCGGAAATCAAACAGAGTGCATCAACGCGTGCCTTCAGAGAAGAACTGATAAATCAAAACAACCCACGGGCGAGAAGATCGGAGCAGAACAATTCTTGTGATGGAAGCAGGTAAAGGGGCTGGGGTCAGGAAGCGAGAGCACGTTGAGGAACAAGTGTTGACAGAGCTACACTCGAGGGGCCACGCTCTCGTGCACCAGAAACACGCGAGAGAAAGCCCTCTACGTGATTCAGGTTGCTTCGCTCGCCGCCGTTTGTTTTCCTCAGAGGTGGCAGACAACGGGAAGTGGTTGTAGTGATGAGGAGACGTCTGCCGTTGAGAGCCCAGGCTTGGTTCAACACCAGACGAACACGAGATCGCGAGGTTGAGTTGTCATCAGATGAAGGGGGAAAATAAACAAGGAGTGAGATAGTTGGAAGGGTGTGTTGTGAATGGTGGTTGGCCCTGTGACTATACAGCTGGCAGAATCAGTGGCCCCTAGGGTTGCCACCACGAGTCTGTTCAAGTCCCCCCCCACAGCTGGCAGATGCACTGGGCTGTCAAATCCCCTTCAGTGTTCCGGTGAATCTCTTACAGTGTACATTCGACTGTGTTCTGTTCTATTCCTTCTATAATTACCTTGACAAAAATTCTCCCGTCTTCTCCTAAGCCAGTCTATATCCTACATTCATCAACCAAGCATCATCCAGTTCGCACAACTCACAGCTTGGATTCCATCTCGGGCTTCTTCTTCTCAGGCCCAATGATGCCGTCCTGATATCCGCTGGCGACATGCTTTCCCTCGGGACTCCATATTTTGCTCTCCATCATGCACCGCCCCGCGCTGACTCTTGGCCAGCAGACCTCCTGAAGCCACCACCCCTCGCCGTCCAGGACTGCCTCCTCGGGGTTTACGTGAACATAGAACGAATAGCTCAGGCTCGCGGCGACGCCCAGGTTGTAGCCGTGCCCCAGGTGGTTGCCCAGCATGATCAACCCGTTTCGGTCGGCCTCGAACGCGTGGCAAAGGATGTGGGCGTTGACGTCCTCCTTGGGCAGGGGCTTCAGCAGCCGGTAGAAGATGAGCTCTCGACGCTCGGTGATGGCCCTGTCAGCATTGTACGCGGTCATGTCGACCTTGTGCATGTCGAGGATGGGAAACGCGCCGGGGCCAGGGTTGGGGAACAGTTCTTTGACCAGGTCGACGTCTGCCTGCGGGCACAGGTCCCATTCATCTGGAGCCCTCGACGAGAGGATGTCGGCATAGCGCTCCTGCGCAGAGTGTGCCTCTTGCACTTCGTCATGCGAGGGTACCGACCGCTTGAAGGTTGTGATGCAGCTGAAGCAGATGTCGCTTAGGGGCAGGTCGGCATCTGATATCGGGAAAGGACCCAGAGGGCTCCGTGATGGTTGCTTTGGCTGACGCGCATTGACCAGGCGCGCCTTGAACGACCGACCGGACGAGAGCGGCGACACCTCATAGACGAAGGGACGATCCTCCAAGCCTGGATTTGTGAAGACTCCTTGAATCGACTGGAGCACCCGGCGTTAGGTGGCCCTCGAAACAGCATACGGTCGCGAGCGAATACACAATGAACTCACATGTATGCCGAGCGTCCCCCTTGGCCCCCCATTGGACTCGGAGTGTTTGTCCTCTTCCTCCACGGCCCTCGCGGCAGCTAGTGGCGCCTGCGCATAAACGTGTCCGCCGAATACGCCAGGGCCGCTGTGCCTGGGCCGGGGACCGTCGAGGCCCGAGAACAAAGCGTCCCACGGCAGCTCGCCGCCGGGCTTCCATGCCGGCTGCCGGCTGATGAATCGCTTGAGGGAGCGGCTCTGGGCGTCGTCCGCGGCGGGAAGCGGCGTTATCGCCATGGCCTCCTGGAATCCCCGGCGCGGAAACTGGGCGGCTGGAGCCATGTCGCCGTCCCGGGTCCTGGGAGCGCTGTCAGCAACGACCGCCGTTCAGAACGCCAATGGGGATGTGGGTGGCATCGAGACGCACCAGGCTTCGGCGATCGAACGGGTGTGTTCGTTGGCGTACGCTTTTCCCGACATCTGTACAGTGTTGAAGCCCGAGACGAGCGAGATGCCGGGGATGTGATGGCGGTGGTACCCGGATCGTCGTCTGGTATGGAGATGGAGATGGCTCCCTTGATAATTAATTATGGTAGTCCATACACGACGCGCCGGCCGTCTAGTAATTGGACCTCGGCATCTTCCCACGTGAGTCTTTGGCCGCTAGCCAAATTGCACGGAGGCCCGTGGCCCGGCGTGCCCTGTCCCCGGAGGCAATTTTAGGCGTATAAATCGAGTTTTTGATTTTAATTTCTGCCTCACAGACCATACCTCGCAGACCAAGGCCAACGGGAACTGGCATATTACTCCAGATCAGCGTCACCGTGGTTGGGGGGCAAGGACGGTACCTCCACATGTTGGTGCTGGCCTAATGTCCCCTCCGGAGATTCTTTGCAGGGGCGTTGTCACTACCGACGGAGGAGTGGCTAGCGTATTGGCTCTTGTGCTACGGAGCAGAGCCACCCAAGTGCCACGGATTTCAGAGGCATCACAAGCAAGGGCTGAGCATACGAGTGCACAATTCAGTGGTGGATGAGCGCTGGGATGAGATGCCGGCGGCGGCGTGGGGTTCGGGATGCCCCGTAAGCTGGGGAATGGAGAAGCTTACAGCGCCACTGGCCGCATTGATGCCGCCTCGTGGGGACCCTGAGATGCTGGCTCACCATCGCATTCGCAAGAGCAAACTGCGGCGACCGTCTGTGAAACGTCAGGTCCCTTGATGTAGTATTGGAAATGTTGCTCGAGGCGGATCAAGGCAGTGGCTGACCCGGGGCCGGGACAAATGCTCCGGGCAGCCGACGTCATGGATTCGATTGCTCTGGGAGCTCCCTTCTTCCCCTTCCAACTTCTAATACGCAGTGCTTTGACAACAAGCACACTTGTCTTCTATACCCGATGATGAGCTGTTGAATCGAAACCTCCTCATCTCTTCTACCAAATAAAGCGCCTTGAGCCCGAGCGCATCCCCCTACGATGCTCTCATGCTTTGGATTCCGCAGGTCGCGTCGCCGCGATGGCGAGCGCGAGCCTCTGCTGCCGCAGTACAATGATGAGACGTCTCGACAGGCTCGACTTCACGAGAAGCTCCACACGTACCAGATGCTGCGAGCCATGTCGCAGGGGTACATGCCTTCCAACGAGCAGGTCATTATCCATCTGCGCAGCCTCATGTCCGCAGACGTCCTCAACCCAGAGGCGACGGACCTCAGCAGCTCTGGGCGGGCTCTCATCCGGTCCTCCAAGCTGTGGCTCACGCAATTCGTCGAACTCCTGCAGCATAAAAACGCAGAAGACCAGATGCAGGATCTGATTTGGTATCTCACCAAGGCCAGGCTGGATGTTGACACCGGGGATATTGGAGCTAGAGTGACAGCCTCCAAAGCCAAGGCTGATATATCGGCAACCGTTGCAAGCCTGCGGACCGTGGGGTCCCTGCTCCTCACCAACTCGGATTTCCGCATTTTCATGGCCGACCTGAGTGTTATTGGACGGGGGATCTTCCGGGATACCGCATTCACGCTTGCGGATGTCTCGAAGCAGGCTGGCGAGCAGCTGGGCCCATCAGCTGAAACCACCGAGGCTCTAAAGCACACAGGCGAGAGCTCTCAAACCGCCGCCCCCCCGTCAAATCAAGAGATCGAGAACCAAGTGGAAGAAGTCGCACAGGTCGTCTCATCTGGCGCAGCAGATGTGATCAGTGAAGCAGGTCATAGCCTGTCTGAGCACGTTGGCGGCGAGGAGCGAACCGCGCTCCTTCATCGCTTGAAGCAGGCCGTGCTGAAGCTACGACAGCGAGGGGACTACTCTGAGTCTGTGTCAACGCTGTCCCTGCTCCTACAGCGGTATCTCTCGGCGTACGCACGACTTGCCTCTGATACTGCCCAAGCATTTGAAGCCGATGTTGGCACCAACCCAGAAGCCGATCGTGCGGCTCGCAACTTTTGGCTTCTACTGACCTCCCTGGGTGATCCTGATGCATGGGACCAGGTCGAGAAATCGTTCAACAGTGTAGTTGACGCCGGCCGCACAGATCCAAACTTTGACAAACTGGTGAAGGAGCTCGCCAACCTCGTTCAAGATATGCTCTCGGACCCGGGCTTTTTCGACAATGCCGAACAACGATTCAAGGACCTTCGTGAGAAGTCAAAGGGCGCCACATCGACGTCTTCCATAGCCGAGAGCCTGGACCGTCTCCTGGGGAGCCTCCATTCTGCGCTGCGCTCGGCTGCCGAAGACGTGCACGTTCAGAAGCTTGTCCATACCTCCACGCGAATAGCCCACATTCTCTCGCCCAAGGGTCAATACACGAACACCCTACTCGTCAACGACTCCATCGACGTGTTTGTACCGTTGCTTGCTCAAGCTGTCCAATATTTGCCCGTGCCTCGCCTAGAGGTATCTACGCCGGCGGTGGATTTGCTGCTCGAGAACCTTGTCCTGGAGCCCGGCCGAACCGTCAACCGTAGCTCGTTTCTGCCCTACAAACTCCGAATTTCGACGCAGAATGACATTGAAGTCCGAAAGGGCCGATTCCGAACGACATCGTCGATGACCTCCCTTCTGCAAGTCACAGTTTCTGGACTGTCAATCGCGGCGGACGATCTGGGATACTGGCTGCGCCTGCACTCGGGACTGCTGCGGATGACGGACGAGGGCCTTGCCAGCTTCCACTTGGACGAGCGTGGCATCGACATTACGCTCGACATTGAGATTGGCCGGGACCGGATAGAGGAAATGGTCACACTTCGAGGTGTCAACGTTCACATTCATCACCTCAACTACACACTTGGCGAGTCAAAATTTGCCTGCCTTGCCTGGATTCTCAAACCGCTGATTAGGCCGATCTTGAGGAAGGCCCTCGAGGTCAAGATGGCAGCGGCAATCGAGGAGGGCTTGCACTTCCTGAACCGAGAGCTGCTCTTTGCACGCGAGCGTCTGCGGGCGACTCGCATTGCCGACCCAGGCGATCTCTGGACGTTCCTTCGGGCTGTCGCCACTCGTCTCACACCTGCGCCTGATCCGGACATTGAGGCGAGACTGGGCGTGCGGCCCGGCGGGGGAGTCTTCCGTGGCCGTTATGCACCGGGCAGCCTGGTCAAGCTGTGGGAAGACGAGGGGCGAGACGCGGCGCAGAGAGTGCACGAGTATGAGAGGGGTGGGTGGCGCAATGAGATATTTGACGTGAAGACGAGGCCAGCAGACAGCTCGCCGGTTACACGAGCTTGACGAGGGTGAGAAAAACTGATACATGATAGCTGCTGCGCGTGGGTGGCGTTTGCGGCTTGCATTGCTCTGGAACACGGGGCGGGATGGAGGTCGCCGCCACGATCAGCATCGCGGCCGAGAAAGGATGTCTAAGCAATGTAGGATACCGAGTGCGATACCGAGTGCTGTCGTTGCGCAACAGGAGGCTTCAGTCCGGTATTCGGAAGCATGTACGTGTTAGTGCGGGCTATGGCGTGCTTGATTCGCCGTCGGTTCCCTCCCTCTACTTCCCCTCCAGGGCCGGCCGTCGAGTCGATGGCAAGATGAAGATTGCCGACAGTCCGCGCTCGACTGTCTCATGATGCTGCTTGGCAGTGCTGCTCAATGCCGGGCAGTCTCCGAGGGCGCGGGCAGAACAACGGAAGCGTGCGCTGGACCTATGGGCGCCGATGCTATCCGCCACCGGGCTGGGCTCGAGGGTGATCAGAGCCTCATGGTTGGTGGTGTGGCATTCGCGTTGGGCATCTTACCAGGGTGCGTCGTGGTGGTCACGAGCGCGTTGGACGGAGGAGGGTGAGCTGCTAATAAGCGATGGCCCCAGGAAGTGTCGTGTCGGACAGCCTGGTGGTGTGTGTGATGAGCGATGGCGGCTAAGACGCCCCCTGCTTGCGGGCGCCCCCGATTCCCAACCCGACCGGCCCAACCCAACGCATGCTGCGGCGGCAGGCATGGGCACAAGCTGACAAGGCAGGCAATACTGCATATGTACGGAGTACCCGTACTCGTACGGGTACATGGCGGCTTCGGGGCAGTTCCGAGCGGTGGCTGTGAGGGCACGGTCATGGGGGCTTGGACGGACTGTCCCGCCTCAGCTCCCTCTTCAGCCGTTGCGCCGCCTCATCATCACCACCATCCGGCCCGTCGCCGCCTGTCTGTCACCTTCGTCTGTGTGACGGGGTTCGGCCCGCCAAGCCAAGTCGATAGCGCCCACGGATACAGGGGTGAAGGCAGATTCGCAGCAGGCAAGGCAAGGGACGAGCTGCAGCGGCCTGCACCGACCAGGGCCTCCGCTCCGTAATATGCCGCTCGACACCCCGGCTGCCGCATCTGCGTCCGAATGAGGCAATCCGGCCCAACCCTCCACGGCGGCGACCCCAGGATGCGACCATGAGGCCTTGACGTCTTGTACCACTCGCTCGGGAACGACGCCAGTGCTGCTGCTGCGTTGTTTTGGCATTTGCCCGTCTGCCACGGGTTCATCTCTCCGACATCCCTGCCCGGGGTCCTGCTCGCAACCAGGCCAGGCATCCCTGCGAGCCGGGCTCTTGTTGGTGGACGCTGGCTGGGGCTGCTGCGGCCGCGCGCATCAGGACAGGGTTGCGCGCACCCCAGGAGTTGGGAAACGTACGAGTACTTGACTACCAGGTAACCCTGCCGCCGTGGTTTTATAGAAACTCTTTCCCTGAAATAGCGACGACGACTACGGCTATATTTGCAAGCGCCCTTGTGTTTGGAACGGCTTCAGCTCGTCGGTGATTCCGCGTCCAACATCAGTCTGCACGTCCACCCGAACCACTTACACCCAATTTGACACCGTTGCGCCGGCACAGAGAAGACCAACCGCGTGCAAAGACCGCATCTGTGAAAAGCCTCCCTCCTACGACATGGCTCTCCAAGTCGAAAGAAGCCTGCAGCAGCCACAAGACCCTCTCCAGAGATGGCGACATCGAGCTTTTCTCAGCGGAGGCTCGAGGCCCGACGCCCTACATGCAAACCCACCCTTGGGCACGACCCGACGACCCGCTCTTCAGCCCTCGCGGCATGCGCTTGAGCAATTCGTCCCAAGCGAGTCATATTGTGCGGCAACCATGGCACAGAAAGAAATTCGTGAGCAGCGGCAAGCTGCGAGTCGGCGTTCGTATCCCATGCGGCCATGCCAGCCGCCAGCAAAGGCAGTCGCCTCGGTGCGCGGGGACAGGCCGTCCCAGTTCCTCCAGATATCCTCGCTCCTCAACCCGCACACGGGAGTCAAGCGCCGGCGCAACAAGCTGGACGTCGACGGGCCCAACACGGCGGGCCTGAGCTCCAAGAAACGGCGCCTTCGACTCCAGCTCGTCACGAGTCGCCTCTCGCAGCCCTACTCGTACCCGGCCACGCACATCCACTGCGGCCAGGACATCAAGAGAGCCACTGCCCGCCGGTCGACGGCCCTGGAGCCGGCGAATACTGCTGGCCCTGGCCCACGGAGAAAGAACCCCAACCTGCAGGCCACGTCGTTTCTGCGACTTTCCATGATGAACCGCATGCGGAAACGGCTGGGGCTCAAGGGGCCGGGGATGGTCAAGGTGGACAGAGTTGATGCTGGTTTTGTCGGGCTGGATGAGGCGTCTCAAACGACGTGGCATCAGCAGGGGGCGAGGCAGGAGCCTGAAGTAAAGCAATTTGCGCCGTGGACATTGAACACAACAGCAACAGCCCTGGGGCGTCGAATAGTCTCCAAGAGGCCGGAGCAACTTCATTCAGACAAGGAAAAACCGCTCCATCAAACCCCCAAAACGCCGCCACAGCCTTCAAAATGGATTGCTTTGCCAGTGCCACCCTCACAGCTAGCCACAATCGACAGAAATACTTCGTCTCATACACACGCCCCGGTCTCGCCTGAATCCCGGCCACCAAGGAAGACGTACGATCTTTTTGAAGACAGCTTTGCCTTCTTGCACCCCGACGGCGAGCCATTTGGTGATCTCTCCGAAGAGCCCGACGATGTGTATTGCGACTTTAGCGTCTTGTTTGGAAAAGCCCAGTCGCCCTCTCCGGGCACCGAAAATCGACTGGCGTCCGGGGCTGTCGACGATCACGATGGCTTGCCCTGGATGGTCAGGTAGAGGCTGGCAGCAGCCAACAAGAGCAACCTGACCTTGCAATGACGAGGTTTATCTAGGCTCACGAGAGAACATGAACGGAGCGGCCCTTGTTAAATGTAGTAAATTGTTGAAAGCTCGGGCAATCATGGGCCAAACACCGAAAGTTGACTGCCCTGGTTGGCTGCGCAGGAGCTGCCTATATATACCCAAAAGCGGTTCATGCGGTTCGAGAGGAAGGGAAACCCTGACTGCGCCGCGGGAAACGGTGGAATAGGCATCTGGGCAGGCCATGCTCGAGGGCACGAGCCGCGTTCTTCAACAGTTTGATCGAGGGTAAAACCACATGATCAGCCCGTTGCCACTCAACATGAGGCATTCGTGACACGTCTTCTTCGGCTACCGGCTTGATGACTGCACGGGAAGCTTGGAAGCTCGGTCTTTTGCGATATCGCACATTGCCTAGCAGCTATTAGCATCGGCACTCGTTGACACGACCTCGCAGGGGTCCTGGCTCGCACCTGAAGCGCCGCGTCGACCTCCATGGTGTAGTCGCCTCTGTCAATGCGGACCCTCATGTCCTGCATAATCTCAGGCCTCCCCCGCCCGTTGACGAAAACCACGTAGCGCAGCCCGGGAAACTTGTCTTCATATTCCCTGTTCAGCTTCGCCAGCTCTTCGCCCTCGCCGCCGAGGTTTGCCTGCTCGGCGGCTGACTGTGCAGAGTCGACCTTCTTCTCACCCAGTCGTGGATGAGATCCGAGGACGGACAGCAGCGTGGGGTCGGTGGTGTCTGACGTGGAGCTGGCGGCGAGCGAGAGGAGCTGGATCTGGCATGCGTCGATGAACTCCGGATATGACTCGTACTCGGCAGTCCGTATTACGGGTATGAGGCTCGAGTGTATCGCGGGGCTGCGCTCAAACAAGAGGTCTAGGACCTCGGTCTGCGCGAGGTCTGTATAGGAGTGCAGGTCGCCAATGGGCGGGAGCTTGTGTTGAGCCATGGCCGGTTGATTGGATAGAATGTCAAGTCGTACAACGTCAAGCTGGGTCGTACAGCGCTAGACACCGGGATTGGTTCAGATCGAAGCAATTCGAGCTGGGACTGGGACAGAACGAAGCAATTCGAGCTGGGATTGGGATAGAGAGTCATCCAAGGCCTCCTGGCAGCCGCCGTCTGAACGCAAAGAGAGCGCGACGCCCAACCCACTTTGTTCCACCCATTGCCAGGAAGCGGAGGCTTGCGACAAGCTCAGACGGGGTGCTCCCCGCTGCGGGAGATGCGGCCGGAGCGATAAGACAAAGATCGACGTCACTCATCCTGTCTTATCAGCACGTGACTCTACCAACCCCGGACAGCTGCAAGATGTGGCCCGTGCACCCGCGTTCACGGAAAATCTTGACCGGGGCTCTTGTGCTGGCTGGTGTCGCAAACGTTAGCTGGGCAACTGGGCACCTCAGTTCGACTCACAACTGACACGACCTTTCTCCGCCATTGACAGCGTACACAGCTTTCGACATCAGTCACCATGCTTTGCGGAAGTAGGTTCAGCTTCGAAGCCATCATTTGGGACGTTAGGCTGACTTGACGGCAACAGTTTCCGGGGAATCTCCCCAAGAACCCGTCGTGTCAAAGAAGTCTGGTAGGTGAGCGCTCGAGCTTCTGCACGACCACCATGCTGACATGGGCGAAGGGGTCGTTTACGAGAAGCGTCTGATCGAGCAGTACATCAACGAGCATGGCACGGAACCCAGCACAGGCGAGGCCCTTACCGCTGAGGACCTACTGCCGATCAAGTCCTCCGCCATCGTGCGCCCTCGCCCTCCTACCCTGACCTCGATCCCCGCGCTCCTGGCTACGTTCCAAAACGAGTGGGACACGCTGGCTCTGGAAACATACAACTTGAAGGAGCAACTTGCGCGCACGCGGGAGGAACTGGCGACGGCGCTGTACCAGCACGACGCGGCTGTTCGCGTCATCGCGCGGCTGACGAGGGAGAGGGACGAGGCCAGAGAGTCCCTGAGCAAGGTGACGGTTACAGAGGGAGCGCTGAATGGCGAGGAGATGGTGGTTGACAGCGTCGAAACGCTTCCCGAGGCGCTGGCCGAGCGAGTCGACGAGACTCATCAAAGGTTCGTACCGGCCGCTAGAAGTTCTGCCTGTAGGCGTTTGTTGACCCTTTTTCTAGCCTGTCGAAGGGGCGCAAGAAGCGCCCGGCTCCCAAGGGCTGGGTCTCCGGCGAAGAGATCTCTGCCTTCGAAACCGAAACCTCCAACTCTCTTCCCCTCTCACAAGCAACCTCTCTAGACCTGGAAGGCGACTACGCAGCATTGGGCGGCCTAAAGGGCGAGGCAGCTATATATTCGATCCAGGCCGACACATTAGAGCGACAGGTCCCGGTCAATGAACCCGTTACGGACACGCTCTGGGCTGGAACGAAGGTCTTCTTCGCTACGAGCCAGGGAAGCGTCAAGGTGTACGAGGGCGGAAACGAAGTCGCGTCGCTGTCGGAGCATGCGGGTCCTGCTACTGCACTCAGCGCCCACCCTGGCGGTGAACTCCTCGCCTCGGTAGGAACCGACAAGAGCGTGGTGTTTTACGATTTGGGCTCGATGAAGCGAGTCAGCCGTGTTTTCACGGATGCCTGTAAGCATTTCCCTTCAACCCGCGGTGTCCGTTCGCTGTGTGCTGATGTTTATAGCCCTCACAACCTGTGCCTTCCACCCCGATGGGCACCTCGTCGCCGCTGGCGCTGCGTCTGGTGACGTCAAGCTCTTCATGACCAAGACGCTGGAACAGGCCGCCGTCTTCAAGCTGGGCGCGCCTGTCCAGGCCTTCGCGTTCTCCGAGAACGGTTTCTGGCTGGCTGCCACTGCCAAGGGGCAGACCACCGTTACCATCTTTGATCTCCGAAAAGAAGGAGACGCAGCAACAGCCAAGGTGCTGGAGATTGGAGGCTCGGTACAATCCCTGGCTTGGGACTACACCGGCCAATTCCTGGCGACAGGTGGCGCCTCGGGGCTGACGGTCCAGCAATACGCCAAGTCGAGCAAGAAGTGGAGCGAGCCGTTCAGAAACGCCCTGCCTGCTGTGGCCGTCCGATGGGGCACCTCGGGGAAGAAGCTGGTGGCGGTTAATGGAGACGGCGTTGTAAGTGTGTTTGGCGCCAAGGAATAGAGGCTGGAGTCTCTGGACGGAAGGGTTCTTTTTTTCGGCCGCAAAGACGACGGCCCATGCTCTGCAAGTATGAGCGGGGACTCTGTGCGAATTACTGTACCTGCATACTATGGAACGAGACCTGGGATCTTTGTTCGATGGATGAATGGATGGCAAACGGACCCAGGACAAATGGATTTGCGGCGATCCATGCACGAACCGGATCACAATCTGTTTGCGTCCCCGCATGATCTTATCACCAATTATTCAAGGATACTTTCCTGCACAAGACTGTATTTGCGTCTTCTGGTGGCTATCAATGTAGTCCGTATCCGTACTCCGTTGGTTCCCATTGCCACGCGCCAGAAGGTTCACGGCTTCAGTGGAGCCTGTAGGCGTCAGCGACATGGAGCCACTAGCGCGGCCAAGGTGCGGGCACAGTTCACAGTCGGGAGTCCCATCGCTGACCAACCTGAACACAACCTCACGTCTTCACCTCGCCTCATCAGCATTTCCGCCTTAGCACGCACCCACATATTCTTCTCGGCACTCTCGCTGTGGCAAGGGCTTCTATACTTGTTAACCCGCATCTCCGATTCCTCCGGGAACCTTCAAGCGACGCCGCTAGACCGCGATTCGCCATCCTAGCCGCGCGGGAGGCAAATCCAGCGGTGCGAGCACGCTCGAGGCTTTGTTATTCTGTTTGCCACCCAGCGACGCGACAGACGGTGCGGCCTGCACCTGGCGACCGACAACTGTGACGAAGCTGCCTATTTAGAACCCGAGCCTCCCTCTCCATGGCACCGCTGCCTGTCTCTTCCCCATCGACCACAACATAAGAGCGAGCGATATCTGGACCACGACTGCAAGCCTCCAAAATGGCGCGAGCCCGGGGAGGAGGGCTTGTCCTGCCCAGCGACGACGACCTGATAGAAATCCATCCTAGCCCGACGACTCGACCCCGAAATAATATCGAGAACTTGCTGAACCCGCAGCGCCCGCCCTCTCCCCAACGGACCCGTGCCATCCGACCGAATGGAAGAGCATCGCGATGGGATCGATCGCCGCTGCCCAGGCAACCGGCTGCGGCGTTCATCGACTTGACAGGAGAGCCTGACTCTCCAGTGGAGCAACGGGCGACGCAGCAGCCGAACCTGGGTAGCAGAAACCCGCGGCGGACGAATTCGCAAAGAATATCCCCCCCGCGGTTGGCAAGAAGCGACAGCACATCTATTGCACCTGGAGCGAGCTTCATAGACTTGACTGTTGAGTCACCTGACGACGGACGTCCAGCAGAGCCCCCACGCCTGCTTCGCCCACGACATCATCACCACTATCACCATCACCACCACCATCGACAAGGCGGCCTTGCCAGCGACCAGCTCATCGAGCTCGAGTTCATAAACGGCGGGGTAGGCCTGTATGCGGGTTTCGCTAGAGGCGTCAGGCAGATGGCTGGTCAGATGGCTGCCGGTCTGATTGGGTCTGAGTTCATGAGGAACGGGGGATTCAACGGCCCAGCGCTCGAGTTTGCGGCTTCCATCAGCCCCAGGGAGCCCAGTCCGAAGCCGCCGATGGAAGAGGTCCCGCCCACCCGCGACGGCTTCACGCGCGACACGTGTGCCAACTCCAAAGACACTGCGGAGAGAGTGGTGATCTGCCCGGCTTGCACCGAGGAGCTGGCCTACGACCCCTCCGAGGCTGCGATGCGAAGCGCTTCTCTTGCTGGAAATAAGAAGCGGAAGAGGGCACCCGGGGAACATCACTTTTGGGCGGTCAAAAAGTGTGGTCATGTATGGACAACCGCGCTGTTGACTTTGACTGGATTTGAGGTGCTGACAGTTTTCAATCAGGTATACTGCGCGGATTGTTTCGAGAATCGCAAGCCTACCAAGGCCGCACCGAACGGGGTGGGTTTCCGCGGCCTGGGCGGCAAGTTGCCCAGCAGTGCGCCTAGCGATCTGAGGTGTGCGGTGGACAGCTGCGACACCAAGGTGGCAGCCAAGACCGAGTGGATTGGGATATACCTGTGACGTTGCAGTGTCAAGTGTCGCGACGCCGGGTCGCGGTAATAACTACTCGGAGGCATGGTATGTTTACGACGGGCGAGACGAAGGGTACCTAAAGGACGGCGTTTGGGGAGGGGGCATGGCATTGTAGACCTTATGAGACGAGATACCCGGGGCACTGACGGGGGATTAGGGTTCTCACGGTTGCGAGGTCCAAGGAGTTGGGGGCTTTTTTAGAATTCTTGATGAATCTTGTACCTGGCTGAAGCTCAAGGCTTCTCAGCCGATGAAAGGCATACATGACGAGAAATGGCACTAGGTGGCTTGTCGATGCATTTCGTTTCCATTTCTCTATCATGTTCTATTTCCTCATGATGTACCCTCGACGTCACCGGGGACCTCCAGTAATCCCAGTGCTACCCATATATGCTGCTGTCTAATGCCCCATCCGCTAATGATACTCGCAGGTTCCCCCGCCGCCGTTAACCGATGCACTGCCCGTCCCGCCCAGATTCCCCGTGTTGTCATATCATGTGCCGTCAAATCGTAAGCTCCAACGCTATCTCGTCGACCCATTCGCCGCCGTACTCCGTCTCCTGGGACGCGCTGGGCGCGGCGCCGAGGCCACCCGCCCGCGGGGGCGCCTCGTTCTCCTTGTTCGCGGCCGGTTCCGTCTCGGCGGGCGGTCGGGGCGGCTTGCCCGTCGTCCATTGGAGCCGCGGGGCGCGTCCGCCGGCCGGCCTGGCTGCAGCGGCCCGCGGCCGTTCTTTCTGGTGGATTTCCTCGAGCGCGGCGCTGCGGCGGCTGCGCTGGAGGGCGAGGGAGAGGAGCTCGTGCGAGCCCGAGGGGGTGAAGAAGCGTTTCGCGGCGGGGCTGGTGGTCTGGTCGGGCGGGGCTGGCTGCTGCTGTCTTGCGAGTTCGGTCGGAGAGGCGGCTGTTTTCTCATCTTGCAGCTCGCGCTCCTGCTGGGAGGACGACGGGAAGAAGTCGTCGAAGTTGTGCAGGATGGCTTGGGTGCTCAGCGGTGGCGACTGTCGAGGCGGCGATGCTGGCTCTGGCTCCTGCGGCGACACCGCTTGAGGGGTGCTGGGTCGCAGTCCAAGATCAAGCTCGTATGTGGTTGCTTGTCGAGCCTGGCTCGGTGAGCGGTGCTCAGAGGCGGCGGGCTTCGAATCGTTTGCAGGCTCCGTCTCATGCTTATGCTTAATCGTCTCCAGCTGTTTCATCATCTCCAACTCGAGCTCGTCTTCCTCGGGTATCAAGTTCAGTCCCGGATGTCCTCGGGCTGTCTCCTCGCCCAGCTGCAACGCAGCATCCGCCACGCCCTCTACCACGTGCTGGCCAGCAGCATCCCGCTTCCTCCCCGTGCCATTCCCCCGCAGAAACCCGGCAATCGTACCCTGGCTCGGCCGCACGCTCACGAGCGGCAGGCCCTCCTTCTTCTTGCGCACCCGCTCCGCCAGCTCCCTGTCCTGCTTCTTCTCGCGCGCGGCCCGCGCCCTCGCGGCGGCCTTGTCCCGCTCCAGCTCCTTGCGGATGCGCTCCTGCTCGGCCTTTTCCTGCTTGATCCGCTCGGCCCGGGAGAGCTTCGGCGCGCGGTTGGCTTCCTTGTAGGCTTTGCGGACCTGCTTCGAGGTCATTGGCCGGGGCGGGTCGCCGCCGGCGGGGCCCGAGACGGGCGGTATGAGGGTGAAGGTCCTCTGATCCGGCATGCTGGCGACCTGGCGGACATGCTGATGCGAGCAGGCGGCTTGTGGTGGTGCATCTTTGGCTGAAGGTAGCGGGGACGCTGAGCAACGCGACGGGCTTGGACACGAGGGAGGAGCGCCATCACGTGACGCCCCTGACACCAAGATGTGACGCGAGAGAAAATAGTATTCTCGAATAGATGTACGAAGTAGAACTGATATTTGGTTTTATTTGCGAGCATGGTTTATACGCCTGCGTGGTTTGTTGTCATTTGGCCTCATTCTTGCGGCACTATCTCGTTGCTCATCTACTCATTGCCGCCTCCAGCATGCGTTTGTCCCTCGCACCACTGACAGCCGTCGACATCTACTTCTCCAGCGGCTCGACGGTGGGATCCCACGCGCAGGGGCTGTAGTCGGGGGTCGCAATGTCGTCGACCTCGGCCTCGGTCAGCTCAAAGTCGTACAAGCCGGTATTCTCGGCGATGCGCGACGGCGTCACGCTCTTGACCAGCGGCACGAGGCCCCTCTGCAGGCTCCAGCGCAGCAGGACCTGGGCCTCCGTCTTGCCGTACTTGTCGGCCAGCGCCTTGACCTTGGGGTCGCCGAAGCGCTCGCCGCGCACGATGGGGCAGTAGGCCTCGACGGCGACGCTGCGCGCGCGGCACCACCGCACGATGTCTGGGCGCGTGAGCCACGGGTGCACCTCCCACTGGCCGACGGAGAGGACGCCGCCCTTGCCCTTGCCGCCGCGCTCGGCCTCGAGCTGCGCGATGTACTGCTCCAGCTCGTCGAGGTGGTGGACGCCGTAGTTGGAGACGCCGATGGAGCGCACCTTGCCGGCCTCGACGGACTCGACGAGCGCGCGCCACGCGCCCTTGCGGTTCTCGGCGCCGCCGTACGGCGCGTGGATGAGCACGAGGTCGAGGTAGCCGAGCTTGGTCTCCGCCAGGGCAATGTCCACGAGCTTGAGCGTGTTATCGTAGCTGAGCGGGTACTCCCGCACGGGCACCTTGGTGGTGAAGAAGACCTCGGATCGGGGGATGCCGGACGCGGGGATCGATGCGCCGGCCGGGCCCTGGTTGTAGTAGGCCGATGCGGAGTCGATCTAAAGGTGCCGTGTCAGACTCTACCTGGAGATGAAACCTCGGAGACGGTGTAGCACTGGAGGCACTTACGTGGCGGTAGCCGAGTCTCAACGCCTCTTTGCAGACATCCGTACACTGCTCCTTGGGCCTTGGTTCATCAGCCATGGGTCCCATCTACAGAGACTCACTGTTCGTCATGTAAACTCACGTCTGGTAGACCTGTATCCCATGTAAGCACGAGTTCACGCAGCGCCGCGCGATTTAACCTACACCAAATCCGAGACGAGGCAACTCATATCCGGAGTTGAGCTTAATGGTGGAGATAAGGCTGAGCTTGGACGCCATTCTTCGTAGCGAGGCTATTTCGTACACTGCGAAATAGAGCGAGACTCTTAGATGAGTTCCTGTGTCGAAGTGAGAAAGGGGCTTTCAAATCGAGCTCTAGTGATTGCCATGTAGGGTGAGGGGAGATGGTGATGCAACCGGCATAAATAGTTCCGTCATTGAAACACCCCGCCGGGTCGTGCGGCAGCGGGGTGGAGTCGGTCCGGCCCGGGGCTCATCGGAGCCGATGTGTGACCGAGAAGGATCATGCGAATGACTCCGAAGGAAGCCGAATCGCCAAGCTCGAGAAGTCGTGTTAGCTATAGCATGGTGGAGTTATTGCATGCTTTCGTCTGGTATTTGCTGCTGCGGTGCAGGGTACATGGCACTCAAAACATTAGAACATGCATGATACCTCCTGGGGCGCGTGATTTTACGGATTTCATTAGTCTAGATGACACTATCCAACATGCCATCGTCTTCTTCACGCGTTTCGTCGTTATTCCGGACTTCTGGTGCTTCCTCCTCCTCTCCGTCATCATCGAGGTCCAGCATGGGGTAGTTCAGCGTCGCAGCAATATCCCCCATCATCTGCAGTCGCAGACCACTCTCGTGGTCGCTGCTCAGTATCCGCACGTCACCGCCATCGAAGTTTACCTTGTCGACCAGTGCGACGTACTTCTTGCGAGTTTCCAGGTCTTGGCTGCGGAAGAGCGAGTTGTTTATGAGCAGCATACCTCCGCCAGGGCCAACCGCGCCATCGGCAACGGCCCTTTCAATCGCTTTGCTCCCGTACCATGCCCGTCCGTCATCGAGTTTCAACAGGTCGAAGAAATTATCCATGGCCTGGGCCTCCTTGGCGTAGTTCATATTGTTCATCTTCGTGAGGACCTCGGGGCTCTTGAGCACCTCGTTCAAGCTGTGGATGTGGCCCGAGTTGGCGTGTATGACGACGGCCAGTTTCGCAATTGCCGTGAGCACCTTGTCGGACTTGTCGCGGCCTTGCTTGGCAATGTATTCCTTAAAGTCCGCTGCCACGAAGCCCGGACTTGCCAGGAGCAAGGGCCGCGAGCCGGAAAAGTCGACTGCGCGGAGCAGGGAGTTGAGTGTCTTGTCGAAGAATCGTTTCAAGCCGGCGTCTTGCTCCGAGGCGGTGTCGCGCTTCTTGGGGACGACGCTCTCGACGCGGGTCTTGAGGACTGTGCGAAACTGGGTGATGAGGCAGATGTTGGCGAGGCCCTCCTGCATGACCACCGCCGCCATGGCGCCGTGCCTGTCGTCGGCGAGGGCCTGGGACAGCGTGGCCTTGGAGACCGAGTCCCAGCCGTCGGGCTTGATCACGGTAAAGGAGCGGTTGACTTCGAGGTCGAGGGTGTGGTGGGCGCCGCGGGCGACGTGATCGTTTTCGGATACGACGACGCCGGAGACGCGCAGGGAGGAGATGACAGGATCGAAGAAGGTCGACTTGACTTTGATCGTCAGGTCGGTGTGGACTCGCTCTGCGGCCGCCGCGCCGGTACCAGTGTTAATGGTGACGACTTTGCGGACGGCGTGGGCATTGACGATGTCGCCGGCAACGATGAGGTTGTACGCATGCCACTGGGGGGTCAAGTCAGCGGAGTCATCGGCGCATCGTGAGCGGTGGACTGACCATGTCTTCAGGGTCCTCGGGCAGCAGCGAGACCTGCTCCTCCTCGACGTCGGTCGAGACCTTGCGCGAAACCAGCTTCATGTTGTCAAAGGACTGCTCGCTGCGCTCCAAACACGAAAGAATATGTTGTTGTTGCGAGAAACTAGCCTGGACCGCCAGCAGAATCCAGGATGGGTTGATGTTTTATGCGAAGCATGATGCCTCAAGGTTAAGCCTCAGTGACGATGCTTCGACTCAACTTTCTTAGTGGGGGTGGCGTGTTGTGGCGCACGACTGCCTCGAACGCGGGCTATCATTCTTTGGTGACAGCAAAGGCAGTTTCTGTTAGTGCGTCATGCCTCGGTGCCCAACTTTATCTTGCCTGACGCAAATTGCGGTGAGCATGTGGTTCGTGAGGGTCGCTATTCGCCTTGCTTGCATAAGGGTTTTCGAGCCGGCAGACTCACCTCACTCGGAGCAAGTCAAGATACAAGAAACTGGTCTTGTCCGTCTCAGCTCGGAGCAAGCTTGATTGAGCTTCTGATGACCCAAGCCCCTCGCTGACAGCTGGTCAGCCATCCGCGCAACCGGGCTATGCGTTCGTGGTAAGCTGCGTGGTTCCACGTTCATGAATTAATATCGCATTCCGCAGCCTGATGGATGAGTGGCTTTGCCCACTGGCAACTGGCGCCTGATGAACGGAACCTTTGTTCCCTGGGGTCGGACGGCATTTGATATGGCATGACGGAGTACTCCGTACCCGGGAACGCGTATTCGTGCGGGCGCGCTTGGGGCCGCCCAGCTTGTTAGCAGCACACGCGCCGGGCGGACTTGACGGCGGCATCAACCCCCGCTGACACTCATTCCCACGTATAAAGTCCGAGGGGTACGTAACCGCCAAATCCTCCCGATCAACATGGGGAAATTTGCCACATTTTCTCTGATTTACTCGTACCTGTCGGTCGGAGCACAGACCGAGATCCACCCAGTTCCTGCGTGCTGCGCAACATCCCAAGTCTTGAAACGCCGCGACGCAAGATGCGCGTCCCTGTGCTGGGTGCTAGTCAGAATCGACACGGCCGGCCCGGTCGACGAAGCTCTCGATGGAAGACTAGGGCTACCCCTGTGACGCCCCGCGGTTGAGCGAATCCTCCGCGCACAATACGAGCCGGACATTGGTGTTTGTTCGTGTGAGCCGCACCAGCCTCTCCACTTCCATCGAGGAATGACGAGTTGTTGGACAGACTCCATCCAGGCTTCCGACAACTCGCCCGGAAAGACCGCAAGGGGCACGTATGGGTTACGAGTACTCCGTGCGGATCCATAAATGAAAAGGGGGCTGAATTGCGTCCTCGGCCTTGGTCTCGCCGCGCCAAACGCCGTCCGCCCCGGGCTCGACGACGGCCGGCCGGTTTGCGCCAAGGGAAGTGCCGAGCTGAGGGCATGGCCATGCAGCCATGTAAGCCAAGGCAGCCTCCAAACCCGAAGCCAAGACAGCCTCCAAACCCGAAGCCAAGACAGCCTCCAAACCCGCAGCTGGGCATTTCCTCCGGCTGATCGACGCCTCGCCATCTCGACTGCCGCAGAAAATCTGCAAAGTCTTCCGTGTTGGTAGCGCAGAAGCCGTTTCCCTGTTTGAGGTTGAGCCGCAGACCTGCTTGCCTGACGTCGGCCGGCATCTGCATGCATGATATCACACGATACGCCACTCACACCAACCTGTCAATTGTGTCAGCTTGACGTCCCCCGACTGCCACCGCCAACCGTGCGCGCATTCACAGCTAGAGGCTAGCATAGCATAGCAGGGTGCTGTCTTGTGCGTAGCACAGTCGCGAGGGTCAGCTGTCGTCCTTGTCAAATTTCGAACGGTCGCCTCTCCCGCCTCTCACCTGTGGCTCCTTCTCACCTCGACCGCAAGCCACCAACCTCGTCGGATCACCCGGGGCGCAACGCATCGCCAACGAGACGCGCTGTGCGCAGCTGTCTCCTCTACCTAGCTACGATATCGTACTTGCGCGACTCGCACCTCGCGGATCCGACTGTCTGCGACATCCCGCGCAGCCTTGCCAGGCTGAGTGCGGACTCGTCCAAGCGTCGCAGGGCTGCGCCGCGCCAGCCCGCGGCAACGAGAGCGCCGGGACTCCTCGCAATCCCGCAGCATGGAAGATGTCGGCGCAATTGTCCTCGCCTGCAATTCCGGGCGACGGCGGACTGGCCTCGCGCAGAGACAGAGACGGTGAAGGCGTCCCTGTGCCTGGCTCTGACCATTCCGGCCCATCCGATGCTCCAGGTATGCGGCCTCCCCAGTCTCCAGCGCCAATATCGGGCTCGGATTACTCGCATGCGCCCGGTCGCGACCCCTCGTGACCGGTGCCCCCCTGCTTGTTCCTTGGTATTAGGTTCTTGTTGCTAACTGCTCGAGAACAGGGCACAGCTCCAACGGCCAGCCACAGGCTCCGAGTCGCCGGTCCACTACCCTACTATCGCGAACCCCTACGGCTCAAAATGTCAAGGAGAAGGAAGCAAAACAAGGCCTCTCCAAGACCCTGTCTTCTTCTCCCACCGCCAGCGTTGGGCTGGATCCGCTGAGCACGGTTCGAAACACCATTCCCGCTCGCTCCGAGTTCGTGGACAAGACTGACGGCGGTGCCGAACTGCAGCAAATATACCTGCGGACTAGTAGCAACACCGAACCCACCATCGCCCAACGTTTACGGAACCCAACTCGGCCAGACAGCCCGACGCCGGACACCTCCCACGATCTCCCAGCCAAATCCTCCCATGGCCCGATAGACGTGACCAGGGAGCGGAGGTGCGCATGCCGATAGTCCACAAGAGAGACCGACCGTTGGACTGTGCTGACTGAATATCGCCATTAGGAAAGGGCCGTCGTTTCTGAGCCGCCTGGGTATGCGCGGCGCTCGGAAAAAGGACCATGACATGCCCGACTCCGACTCTGAACTGGGGGACCTTCGCACCGACGGGAGCAATGCGCGGGCCATGATGTCCATTGTCGGGGCTGGAGGAGGCTATATCCCTTTGTACAAGGAGCCTCCGCGCTACATCCGTGTCAAACCACACAACAAGAAAGGTAGGGACTTCAACCGGCTGTTCCTCGCGCAGGAGCTGCTGGGCACCAAGCCCCCCGCCGAGGACGAGCCGCTTCGCCGTGCTCCCGCAACAGCCGTGGGGAATAAGATTCTAAAGGCGGGTGATGCCATCTGGGCGGCCGAGTTTAGCGTGGATGGCCATTATCTGGCGGTGGCTGGCAAGGACCAGATGGTCAGGGTATTCTCCGTGATATCGACACCCGAGGAGCGCCGCGCGCACGAGGAGGAAGAAAACCAAAAGGATGGAAACGGGGAGAGGCTGAGCGCCCCCGTTTTCCGCAGCAAACCCACCCGGGAGTTCGAGGGACACACCGGAGAGGTGCTGGCGTTGAGCTGGAGCAAGAACAACTTCCTGCTCTCGTCGTCGATGGACAAGACGGTCAAGCTGTGGCACATGAGCCGGAAAGAGTGCCTGTGCTCCTTCAAGCACAACGACCTCGTCACGTCGATTGCGTTTCACCCGACCGACGATCGCTTCTTCCTGGCGGGCTCCCTGGACGCCCAGCTGAGGCTGTGGAGCATACCGGACAAGGCCGTCGCGTTTTCGGCACCGGCCAACGAATTCATCACGGCGGTGGCGTTTTCTCCCGACGGACAGACGGCGATTTGCGGCGTCCTGAGCGGACTCTGCATGTTCTACGAAACCGAGGGCCTCAAGTATCAGTTCCAGATCCACGTGCGATCATCCAGGGGCAAGAACGCCAAGGGCAGCAAAATCACCGGCATCAGAACGGCCCAGGCTCCTTCCGACGAGGGAAACGGAGACGTGAAGGTGCTGATCAGCTCGAATGACTCGCGAGTACGGATCTACAGCCTGAAGACGCGAATGCTCGAGGTCAAATTCAAGGGCTTGGAGAACCAGTCTAGCCAGATCCACGCGCGGTTCAGCGATGATGGCAACTATGTCATCTCGGGGAGCGAGGACCGGCGGGCCTACATATGGGGAGCAAGCCACCCGGAGGCTGAGTTGAAGGACAAGCAGCCGTACGAAGCCTTTGACGCACACCCCGAAGTCGTCACCACGGCGCTGATGGCTCCCGTCAAGAGCAGGCAGCTGCTCAGCGCATCCGGAGACCCCATTTACGACCTGTGCAACCCGCCGCCCGTCATGTTGCTGAGCCTCAACGAGAAGACGGCGAGCCAGACCCGGTTGTCGGACGCAGGGCATCCGGAGGGCGCATCCTGCCTGAAGAAACCCGAGGAGAGCCCAGCTTATATCCAGCGCTCCAAGCATCTGGATGGCAACATCATCGTCACAACCGACAGGACCGGCACCATCAAGGTGTTTCGGCAGGACTGCGCGTTCGCCAAGCGACAGCAGAACACGTGGGAGACGGGATCCAAGTTCTCGGGCAAGCTGGCGGGCGTCGGCCGAAGTGCCAGCATCATCACCAAGACGAGCGGTGGGAGCCGCGTGCATTCTCGACGCGGGTCGTTGAATCTGGGGCCGCCGCCCGTACAGGTCCAGCCGCCCTCGGACAGAATCATGAGCTGGCGGCAAGATATCGAAAACCGGACAAGCACCCTGAGCACGACGAGGAGCGAGCGATCCATGTCTCCGATGAAGCCAAACCACTCCCCGCTCAACACATCCGCAGCGAACCTTGCATCGGAAGCCCGGAGACAACCATACGTCTCGAGCCCTGTGCTCCGGCCCAACAACCCAGCGAGCCCGACAAGCAGCGTCCAGGCGAGCAGGGCCTCGTTGAGGCTGCCCAAGGACAAGGAACAGGGACCAGGACTGCCACCCACGCCCAGTTTCAGCTTAATAAGCGCATCGTCTTCGGAGCAGGAAGACAAGGGGGAAGGGGGCTTTTGGAACCTGAGCCGTTGGAAAGGCGGCCTCCCGGCTCTTCCAGGCCTGCGGTACTCGACGAACGCGGGTTCTTCTGGTGCCATGACGAATCCGGGTGTCTCGGCCGCACATACCGGGACGGAGAGGGACAGCCTTGCACCGGGGGCCAGGGCAACTGCGCGCAGGAGCCTCGGCATCAGCGAGCTGCACAGACTTGCCTTTAGCGACGAGGGTGGCCGACGACGGTCGATGGGGCCCACCCTGACGGCGAGGCCGAGGTCCCGCGAGTCCGACTCCATGGCAGGGAGCGTCGGAGAAGGGCCGGAGAGGGCGGAGGCACCATCGCCGGGCAAGCGGCGGACGGACTCTGGGGTGGGACAGCTGAGCGTCGATTCGACAGACGACAGCGATGGCGCGACGTGCCGCGAGTGCAGCGGCGACAGCTTCAAGAACAAGAGGGCCGAGAAGGACAGGACGGTGCGCGTGTGCGAGAAGTGTAGGACAAAACCAGTATGATGAGGACACTGGTATCTGGAATAACACGTCGTTACGGGGTTATCGGATGTTGGCAGCAGCGCCAGTTGCCCGCTCTGTTGAACATGGGCGGCGGAGGGGATGTTTTCTTGCCTATCAAATACGGATTTTGGAAACAGACAACGGGGGACGGGAGTTTGGGACTTGCATAGAGCGGGCGGATTGTTTGTCTATGGGGTGGGGAGGACGTCTCCCAGGAGACTCTCTGTACATGGCGACTCGGCATGATATTTACCACGACATGGAGGGGCAATGCAGCGAGTCATAGCAGTGGTGGTTCTTGTGAACAACGAAGAGTGAATTGTACTCTCGAATCTATCTCTGCATCCATCATTTCCTCTTGTTGCCGGGCCCAGCCTGTGCTATCATGGCCGCAATTCGGCGGTCGTGTCTGGGCAATCCTTCCAGTGCGCCCCAACGCCGTCACGCCAGCTTCGAGAGCTGGTTCCGAACCGATCCGCCCGTGCTTCGATCCCGCGCCCGCGTTTATATGTGCGCTTCGCGCCGCTCGATGCCACGGCTCGTCCCGCGCTTAGAAGTTTTCGGTGGTGGAAAACTGGTGCGTGTGCGTTTAGAAGCCGCGAGAAAAGGAAGAGGGCGGCCCCATCTAGCTACTCACACCGTCGGCCTGGGCCTTGGCCTTTTCGGAGAGCTGCTCGACGGCCTTCTTGAGGGCGGGCGGGTTGGCGCCGGCGAGGTCGGCGGCCTTGTCGCCGCGCTCGAAGAAGAAGAAGGCGGGGATGCTGCGGATGCCGAGCTCGAAGGCGAGGTCGGGGACCTCGTCGGTGTCGAAGCGCGCAAAGGCGTAGGTGTTGGGCAGGGAGAGCGTCTCGGCGTGCTTCTTGAACATGGGCGAGATGGCCTTGCAGGGCCCGCACCAGGTGGCGTGGGCCTGGACGGCGACGTAGGTGTTCTCCTTGATGAGGGCGTCGAACTGCGCCTTGGAGGTGATGTCGATGACGGACATGGCGGCGGTTTGGGGCGGCGGCGGCTGTGGAGGAGTGGTGTGGTTTGTTCGTTGGCTGCGGTCGGGAGACGCGGGGGACTTTTCGGTGATGGTGAAGAGGAGGCGGTGCCGGGTGGGGGTGGTGGTTGTGGTTTATAAGAGCCTGTGGGTGCGCTGTTTTTGGCCCTGGACGGTGGATTGCTTGGCCTGGACCTCGCCGGATGTAAACCTACACTGGATTCAGGGCTTGCGACGAAGGGATTGCCTGTGGCCTTGCAAAGGTTGGCTTGGGGGATTCGTTCCGGGGAGGACGGCGCTCTTTATAAACCCCAAGGGCGGGTGACAAATGAAACCATCCGGCCTCGGAATGTCGCGAGCTCGCGGATGACAGATCCGTGGACTGGGCGGCTGTCATGGGGAATCAACTGGCGTCGCTGACAAAAGTGATTTGCGCATGGCCAGCGATGGGCAACCACACGGTCCAGCAGGGTCATGGCTCCGGTGACGTGATTTTAGCACCCAGGGTCGGCCCCGGCTCGGTATTGGGCCCTTCAAATCGGCTTCCGGTGTGTCCCACCATCGGGCCGTCGGCGATGAAGTGGTCACGCAGCTATGTGCCATTGAAGGCGCTGCTGGTGATTAAACGCACCGAGATCGCGCCTTTACCGAACCTACATTCAGTTGCCTTCTCGAAAGAACCGGATGCGCCTGGTGGACAAGCAAAGATGGCAGATGCAATCCGGCATTGATACGGCAGTGCTTACAGTATTACAACGCGTTACGCTGCACCGCCACCGGCCAAGCTGCGGCGCTCTTGTCATGGCGGGGTCACCTTCGTGCCTGAGCAGCATGGCGTTCAGTAACATCGTGCTCGAAATGGAAGATGGATGCACAATACCAAGCTCTCGGCGTGAGCAGCGAAGACTGAAAAGGGATACCACGGTATAGCCTAGAGGACCGATAGCGCTGAAGGCATCGATAACTGTACTCCGTACTTCGTAGTAGAGCGTGTTCTGACTGGATGGCTGATCCTGTATCGGATGACCTTAACTGAAAGAGGTGCAGCTACCTATTTGGCATCACTTTCATGTCATTTCTCATTTCAGTCCCTTCAGCGTTACGACCGCGCAACATGGAAAGTTAAGCCTTCTCAGTGGCAGCAATTGACGACGAATTTCAGCGCGGATGATCGACGTTGAGCAGTGAGTACGGATCCACCTGGCAGGTCCCTGCGAATTTTTTGATGGAGGGGTCAAAAAAATGTTCGTCTTTGCGCCGAGCATCACCCGTTCACCAATCTTTTCCACCTTGATTTGGTTGGCAACAGGAGGAAACCTGCCCTTCTACTGCTTCTAGATTAATTCACAGTCTCGAATTCCTGTCGCTCCTCCTGCCGCTCCCCCAAAAGCCCAGCAGCGGCAGCGCGACCCCACGAGCCTCACCATGTCGAAGCGAACCGCCGACGCCGACGGCGCGGGCCCTC
The DNA here is from genome assembly GCA_024340765.1 of Tolypocladium cylindrosporum. Classification (NCBI taxonomy): domain Eukaryota; kingdom Fungi; phylum Ascomycota; class Sordariomycetes; order Hypocreales; family Ophiocordycipitaceae; genus Tolypocladium; species Tolypocladium cylindrosporum. The sequence goes on along the minus strand of JALHCC010000122.1, from coordinate 89,754 downwards.
TGAAGGGCGGCGATCGCCCGGAGCAGATGGACATTGATGACAAGGACATGGGAGAGTTCGAAGACGAGTTTGAGGACGAGTTCGAGAGCGAGGACGAGATCCTCGAGGCGGGCGTGGACGGCAGGCCAGATGCGGAGAGAGAGGCCGAGGAGAAAGAAGGTGAGCCGGCGCAGGTCTGGAGAGTCGCGTGTAGACGACGAACATGATCGAGGCAGGTCGCTAACCGATTGATTGCAGCCATGGACGTCGACCAGGGCACCTTCATCGTCGGACGCAGCAAACTCGAGCCGGGCCAGACCTTGGCGCCTGACCTGACCACCTACGAAATGCTGCACAACCTCAGCACCCCTTGGCCGTGCCTGTCGTTCGACATTGTCCGGGACTCCCTCGGCGACAACCGAAAAGCTTACCCGGCCACCATGTACACCGTCGCCGGCACTCAGGCCGACTACTCGAAAGCCCAGGACAACCAGCTGCTGGTCAACAAGTTGAGCGGCCTCAGCAGGATGCAGAAGGGAGACGAGGAGGACTCGGAAGATGAAGACGACGACGACGAAGACTCGGATCCCATTCTGGAGAGCAAGGCAATTCCCCTAAACTCGACCACGAACCGTATCCGCGCCCACCAAGTCCCAAGCAACGAGCCTGGAAGACCACCCACGACTCTCACCGCCACCATGACCGAGTCCACCGACGTCTTCATCCACGACGTCACACCTCACCTGGCTTCGTTCGACAACCCGGGGAGCACAGTCACGGCCCAGCAGAACAAACCCATCTCCACCATCAGGGCACACAAGTCCGAGGGCTACGCGGTGGACTGGTCCCCGACCGTCCCCGGCGGCAAGCTCCTGACCGGAGACAACGACGGCCTCATCTACGTCACGACGCGGACTGACGGCGGCGGCTGGGTCACCGACAACAGGCCGTTCCAGGGCCACACCGGCAGCGTGGAGGAGATCCAATGGTCGCCGTCCGAGCAGTCGGTGTTTGCGTCGGCTTCCAGCGACGGCACCATCCGCATCTGGGATGTGCGCTCCAAGTCGCGCAAGCCCGCGCTCACGGTCCAGGTCTCCAACTACGACGTCAACGTCATGTCTTGGTCCCGCCAGACGTCCCACCTCCTCGCATCCGGCGCCGATGACGGCACCTGGGGCGTGTGGGACCTGCGGCAGTGGAAGACCAACGCGGACAAGCCGCAGCCCCTCGCCAGCTTCGACTTCCACAAGGAGCAGATCACCAGCGTGGAGTGGCACCCGACCGACGACTCCATCATGGCCGTGGCGGCGGGCGACAACACGGTCACGCTGTGGGACCTGGCCGTCGAGCTGGATGACGAGGAGAGCAAGGACACGGCGGGAGTCAAGGATGTCCCGCCGCAGCTGCTGTTCGTGCACTACCTCAAGGACGTCAAGGAGCTGCACTGGCACCCCCAGATCACGGGCAGCTTGGTGGCGACGGGCGAGGAGGTTAGCGTGTTCCGGACCATCAGCGTATAGTGTGCGGACTCGTGTTTTCTATATACGCTAGATTTACGAATATACCCATCATGACCCGGGCTTGTTGTCTAACATCGAAGAATCTCATTATCATCGTATTGTCACTTCAACTCTAGACCGATTGACCTCGACGAAGGTGGCACTGGAGTCGAGGACCTAGTTGATGTGCGGCTGACTTCACCCGTTGAAGAGGGGAATCCACCCACTTGTATTCAGTCTCGACATAACCTCGCTCTGTACCCCGTGGGACCAGCGCAACTCATTCACCGGTTTGCCAAACCCCTTGGACATGAAGATTGCTTGCTCCGGGATCCGACAATTTGTTTCTACCAGCCGATGTGGCGGATTAAATTGCCTCGTTCGCCATAACTTTGAAGCACAATGCGGCTTTTGAACACGACAAGCCTGCAGCTGGAGGTCTTCCTGGGCGAGATACCAGATTATGCCGTCCTGTCGCACAGGTGGGAGGATGAAGAGGTGACGCTCGAGGACATGGCTCTTGCTGGCAACGCCATGCAGATGAAAGGGTTCGCCAAGATTGAGAGCAGCGCGTACCAGGCGAGAAAGGACGGGTACGAATACATCTGGATCGACACGTGCTGCATCGACAAGTCGAGCAGCGCCGAGCTCTCGGAGGCCATCAACTCCATGTTCCAATGGTATCAGCGCTCGGGCCGATGCCTCGTGTACCTGGCGGACGTCTCGTCCCTCTCTGAGCTCCATGCGAGCAAGTGGTTCAGGCGCGGATGGACGCTGCAGGAACTCATCGCGCCGAGAGACGTACATTTCCTGAGCAGGGACTGGGAATTCCTCGGCGACAAGCTGAACCTGCAGGACCAACTGCACTCGATCACCGGCATCGCTCGGGACGTGCTCCTGGGCGCGGACCTGGCCACAATACCGGCCTGCAACAAGATGTCATGGGCGTCGGGGAGAGCGACCACGCGCCCCGAGGACGTGGCCTACTGCCTGATGGGCCTCTTCGACGTGCACATGCCGCTGCTCTACGGCGAGGGCACGGAAAGGGCCTTCCAGCGGCTCCAGGGGGAGTTCATCCGGCAGTCCGACGACGAGAGCATCTTTGCCTGGACGGCGGACCCGGACGAGGTGCGCGGCAAGCCGTACTGGGGGCTGCTGGCGGCCTCGCCGGCCTACTTCGCGAGGGCGGGCAGCTACACCATCCCGCGCTTCAAGGCGTATCGCCAGGGGCGGCCGACGGAAATCACAAACAACGGCCTGCGCATCTCGCTCATCGTCCAGCCCCTGGAGGACGGGGCGCGGACGCTGTTCGTCGCGGCGCTCAACTGCGAGCACGTCCAGGACGAGGCGGACGGGCCGAGCAGCTCGTTTACGGTCACGCTCCAGCGGCTGTCCGACTTTGAGGCGCAGTACGCGAGGGTGCGGCCAGATGCGATCCTTCCAGTCGACGAGCCGGCGGCGGTTGCGCCCCAGATGGAGCAGCTCTTCGTGCGGTCGACGCCCCGGGCATCGGACCCCGTCGCCGGGTTCTGCGTGCGCGGCGAGAGCGCCGTGGGGTTCACGTTCATGGCCGGGTCGAACCGCGGGCCGGTGGCGATCCCGGGACGCATCGAGGCGACGTTTGTCGCGGACGACGAGGCCATGCGAAACACGGGGCGGACGCAGCGGGTCTGCTTCCTCGATATCTCGGCGGCGGAGACGGGCTTGGGCCCGCGAGCGTTCGACGTGCGGAACCTGCGCCGGAGACGGGTCGTCGGATGCCTGCAGGTGAAGCTCACGTCGAGGCTGGACGACCGGCCCGCGCCGTCGAACCGCATCGTGCCGGCGTCGTCGTACAGGGACCCGTATCTCGTCGTCGGGCTGGAGCCCCTCCCGGAGAACCGGCTGGGGACGCCGCCGGGGTTCGTGCGGCCGTGGTACGCGTTCAGCGACGGCTGCGAGGCGGAGGCGCTCGGGGGGTTGGCTTCGGGGCGCGCGCCGCTGCGGCTGGAGCATAGGGCGCCTGGGGGGGCGAGCGTGGGGGTTCGGCTCGCGGCGGCGACGTATAGGTTTCGGACGTATTATGAGATTGAGCTGGTCAATGTGGATGGTGGTTGACGGCTTGGTCGGAGATGATGGAGACGCGTGAACATGGTGACTTGCGGGCTCTTGATCATGACGCCGAGGAATAGACGCGGGGTTCAAATCATTGCTTTATGCTCAAAATGGTATATGTATAGATATATCTACTTGGCCTGTTTATCCAAAACTGGCGCCGCCGTCTCCGAATCGGTCGCCCCGTTGCTCGTCGGACCGCTCATCGGCCTCCCGACCATGACGCCCGGATCAAACGCATCGCCCTTGATGATAGGAGGACCGGTGAAGTTCCTCCGCGCATAGGCAAAGTACCAGATGAAGGCGATGGCGGCGAACCCGGCAAAGACCACGGAGGCGTAGTTCATGCTGCTCGGGGTGACGGGCAGCGACACGGGCATGCAGAAGATGACGACGGCGAAGACGATCCACACGATGCAGATGATGTTGATGAGGGGCCCGAACTTGCCCAGGGGAAACACAGACCCCTTGACGGCCTGGCGGCGGCGGACGAGGTTCACGAAGACGGGCACGCCGTAGGACGTCGACAGGCAGATGGTGGCGACGCCGGTGAAGGAGTTGAAGGCGGCAGAGGACCCGAAGTAGATGCAGCCGAGGAGGCAGTCGATGACGGTGGACAGCACGAGAGCCCACACGGGCATGTCGAGCTTGTGGTTGACGCGGCTCCACAGGTGGTGGCCGGGGATGGCGCCGTCGCGGGCAAAGGCGTAGGTGCAGCGCGAGGCGGCCGTCAGCGCGCCGATGCCGGCGAACATGAGGATGCCGAGGATGAGGAACAGCAGCCCGAAGCCGCCCGCGGCGGAGCCGGTGACCGTCTTGAAGAGCAGGCCGATGGGCTGCGAGTTGGCCACGCTGAGCAGCATCTGGACGTCGGGCAGGACGAAGAGCAGCGGGATGAGATAGATGACGCCGGTGACGCCGGCGGCGACGACGGAGAGCACGATGGCCTTGGGCACCTCGCGCTCCGGGTTCTGGACCTCTTCGCACATGGAGGCGACCATGCCGTAGCCGGTGAGCGTGTAGGCGGCTGCGGGGAGGGAGGGTCAGCGGGGCGTACTTGGTCGGGATAAAGTCTTCTCGGGATGAAAGGCTTCTCGGGTGAAAACTTACGCTGCAGCAGGCCGACGAAAAAGGACCACCCGCTCGGCCAGCCGCTCGCCGACGCGTCGTAGTGGGAAAAGACAAACTCGGCGGAGCGGCGCGAGGGGGCCATGACCAGCAGGGTGACGATGATGATGAGCACGCTCGCGGCGGTCCAGTAGATGCAGACCTTGTTGATGAGGTCGAGGTGGCGCGAGGCAAAGGCGTTGACGAGGGCGCAGACGAGCATGACGGCCCAGAAGCACAGCACCGTCTGCCACTGGTTGGCGACGAAGTCGTCGTTGAAGATGGTGATGGCGCTGAGGATGAGCTGGGCGCCCGAGAAGTTGATGGACAGGGTGACGGTCCAGTTGCCGACGAGCGTCAGCCAGCCGTCGATGAAGCTCACGAGCGGCGCCCAGCGGCGGGTGCAGAGCATGGCGGACCAGTAGTAGACGCCGCCGGCGGTCGGGTAGACGGCGCAGATCTCGGCGAGCGAGGCGGCGATGCAGACGGAGATGAGCGAGACGAAGATCCAGCCGTAGAGCACGGTGACGGACTGGCCGTTGGTGAGGGTGATGTACAGCGTCGTCGAGAGGCCGAACGGCACGGCCATGATGGCAAAGGACAGGCCCAGGATGCTCATCATGCCGAGGTTGCGCGGCAGCTCGGCCTTGTAGCCGAGCGTGGCGAGCGCCTGGTCGGCGGCCTCGCTGGCGGACATGCGGCGGTCCTCCATGGCGGCGGTGTCTCGGGGGGTGAGGATGTGGTGATGCGAGGAGCGAGGAGCGCGAAACGAGAAGCGAGAGGCGACGACATCTTGACAGGCGCCCCGGTCCCGGGACGCTGGGCCCTGGGGGGGGGGGGTCCCCAGGGGCTTGGCTTCGCGGAGCGCCCGCCTCACGTGTTGGTGGGCCGCTGTGGGTGGCACCTTGGTTATCGGGGGCTGAAGTTAAGATTGCGGAGCTGCACGTTGAAGCTGCGCGTTGATACGCATGGCGCAACTCGCGACTCGCGCTCGGCGCATCTTGCAGCGACCGTTGGGGAGGCACGTGCTCATGACAGCCGTTGGAGAATTGATGTGCACAAGCCGCTGCCACTTGCGCTTGGATGCGGCTGGCATCTTCAACGAAGCAACCTCGCCTCCACCCACCCAGCCGCCCCATCGCGGGGCGGCGGCTGTCGCCCGTCGACAAATGGCGCGCCCTTCATTGACGGACTCCATTTTGCCTGATTGGAGTGGGTCAGCATGGCGGACTGCTGGCTGTCAGGTACGTATCTCGAGTCTCGATGGCCGCGAGCCACGTGCTCTGTTGAGATGTGCACCTGTTGGGGAATGAGGAGTATGACAAGTACACCGCGTACTAGACCGCAGACTCAACCCAGGAGACTTTATTGAGGGCATCTTGGATGCCTTTGCTACAGCGCTCGGAAGTCGCCGACGGCACGGACATAACTCGGCATGTCTATTTGAACTTTATCCTCGTATGAGAGACGCGGGGTGGAGGGAGCTTGATACGAATAGTGGGTCAACCGATCCTATCACTCCGAGTACTTCGTACAAAGTACGACAGTGCAATTCTTGCCCCTTTTGATCCAGCTCAACGTCGCTCCGTCTCAGCGCCCCTAAGCGCTCCCGTTTGCGCTCTGCTTCACCGTCCCGGCCGTCAACTCCTTGGCGTCCTTCAGGTCGTTTGCCAGGTTGGCGAGGTGCATGACGTCGGCCGACACGGTGATGAGCGACATGCGCTCGGCGGCCTTCTTGAAGGCCTCGCTGGAGCCGTACGGCGGGCTGGCGAAGGCGAAGCCGGCGTAGGGCTTGTCGTGCTTGTCCATGACGGCGAAGAACTTGTCCCGCGCCGCGGTCCACTCGGGCTCGTCGCCGCCCAAGCCAAAGTTGCCGGGGAGGTTCATGCTGACGCGCGCGTCGAGGCTGCCCAGCCACACGACGTCGATGTCGGGGACCTCGGTCAGGATGGCGTCGAGGTTGTCGATGCCTCCACGCGGATGGACATGTTAGCGGGTGCGCGACGCCGACGGCATGCCGGGGCCTACCTTGCAGCGACTCGATCTGGATCATGACGGCGGCCTGGTCGTTGAGGCACTGGTGGATGTCGCGGCCCGCGTCGTAGGGCGTGTCGGTCAGGAAGGGCACGAGGCGGAACGGCGGCGCCGACCGGCTCCCCTTCTGCCGGGTGCCGAACTTGGCCGCCGACACGACGTGCCGGGCCTGCTCGACGGTGTCGACCTGCGGCACGACGACGCTCGCCCCGGCGTCCAGGGCGTAGCCGATGGCGGCGTGGTCGTGGCCGGGCACCCGCACAAAGGGGATGGTGCGGCCCTGGCTCATGAAGATGGCCTCGTGGACCATGCTCGTCATGGTCTCGACGTTGCACGCCGTGTGCTCCCAGTCGATCCACATGGCGTCGTAGTTGATGGGCGCCAGGAACCGCGTGATGGGCAGCGAGCTGAGGCCCGCGTAGTATGCCAGCAGCGGCGGGATCTTCTTGGCGTGCGCGTCGCGGATGGCATCGCGCGCCCGGTGCGGCTGGAAGAGCGACGGGCCGGCGTAGGCCGCCATGCCCTCCCTGCTGCCGGTGAATGCCATGGTACGGATGATGTGTCGAGCAAGGAGACTGGTCAAGCGGGGTTGGACTGTGATACAAGAAGCGGCAACACCTGCCACCAAGGGGCAAAGACTCCTTAAATACACCACCGGGTGCCATGTAACCTGTCAGTATCACAGCGACCGTCGTCCCGAACAGTCTGCCTGCGGACGGACATCCGCCCGCTCCGTCAGCGAAACTCCGGGCCAGGCCCATGGATGACGCGCCAACGCGGTCGGCAGGGCCCGAATCCGGCGCCGTCGTCGAGGCGAGCCCGCGACTCGCCCTCAAGGTTGTCCCGCCCCGGCGCAGGCCGGCCGCTCGGAGTCGTTGGCTCGCGCCACGCCGTCCGCCGACGTCAGATTTTAGCGAGGGGGCCATGTCGAGTCGGGCAGGAAATGAAGCTTCGCCACGGGGCGCAGGCGAGCTGTCGTGCGCGTCCTCCGTACGCGAGGTGATTCTGATGAAGTCGCCAGGTTCCCCGACCGTCGACGCGTGCCGGCGGCCTGCATGCGGACATCGGGCTGGACCCGCCCATATATCCGGTTGCTCTGCATGGGCTCCGCCGGGACGCAGAGTGGCCGGGTGGTGGTGACCAGAGGAACCAATGGGGGCTTCAGGGTTCTCGTGAGGGCCAGACGACGTGTCTGTCCCCGGGTTCCCGTTGCTGCCGAACGCGACGTCGCCACGGGCGTGCTCGGGTGGACCGAAGCAGCGTTCGGGCATTCGGTGGTAATTGTCGTGCTCATGGAACCTGTTCGATATATGGCTGTTCCCCGTGACGCTGGCGCTCACGTCAGATGTGCGTGTTGTAGGTTGTGAGAGCCTTCAAACGCACTCGTTGATCCAACACAAGTCTCTTGATCCACGTACCAGGTAGACGTAAGACGTCAATCTTTGTTTCCACCAATAGCTTGCAGTCCACTCGCGATCTATTCACCAAGCTTGAGGCGACGCCATGTACCTGGGCCGCAGCCGACAAAGCCCACCTTGCAGAGCCGACAGCTTCTTTCGTAGCACACATCGGCTTTGAGCCCCCTCACCGTGCCTCACCGACTCTGGGGTTTGGAATCATGGCCCTGAGACACGTGAGCGCATCTGCCTATTCGGGACCGCTAAGAACCTGCTGTCTCGCCGGCTTTTACGACCAGGACCAGCGATCAAGTGGCCAACATGCAGCTTTGGTGCTGACGTGAGTTCTTGGACTCTCAGGGTCTTGGTGTCATTACCACCAGAGGCGATGTTGAGAATATCCTGGGTTGGTCTCAATACTTTCACAGGATGTCTGGTCATTATGGCACTGTTGATCGCGCCTGGGCTTCATGCGCGACCTGACTCACGGGGCTGCAGCTTTGGATGGAAGTGCCGTGGCGCATACAGGATATACCTGCAGGAGAATAAACCCTAGGAGCGAAATACCAATGCGATAGGAGGCTTCCAGCCCTGCTAAGTTGAGGGTGCTTACCAACAACAAACCTTGCGATGACCCGACTTCGCTGAGCTGGACAACTCCCATACTTGGCACATATTGCCGCCACGTAGGAGGAGTAAGCGGGACTGCATCCTGGGGCACGAAGCGGCAGCGGTTATGACGAAAGCGGGGTCCAACGTTGCGTTCTTGAAGAAAGGTGAGTTGGATCAACTGTGATCCTTAGCATACTGACGGGTCCTGGGCGATCGTGTAGCTGTTGATCCCGAGTTGCAATCGCGGTGCATTCACGGTCGGGACACCGTCAGCCATACAAGACACACCCAGACAACTGAGCAGAAACTGCCGGCATGACGTTTTGGGCGACTCAAGTAGCAGGCAGAAACACAGCTGTCGTCGAGCCAAATTTGGCAACACGGCCTGGCGCACCGCCATGTGAGCATCGGGCCTGAACACGCTGGGCTCTTGGGGCCAAAGCCAAGGATGCATAATGCAGCTACTCGTACGAGGCGACCGGGGTGCCCCAGTAAAGAATGGCGGGTGAGTGGCGGGCGAATGTAGTGTGTGTCATGGCGCCTTGGCTGCAGCGTTTCCGGTTCTGCGCTTCAGAGGATCGTGGAGGCTTGTAGATCTGGATCGCCAAGGCTCGGCACCTGCGCGACAAGAGCCAAGCTTGAGTACTTGGAGACGTCAATCCTGAAATGGACTCTGCGGTGGCTACGAATTTATCTGCGTAGGCTTTCCGCCTATTTGTACGAGGACTGTGGCCAAAGCCATCTTGGGAGCCAGATCACTCGCAGTTGCTCTCGAGATGCCAACCTTGCTGGAAGGTCTGCGATCTCGCTTCGACGACAACATTACAAAGGTATATATTAGCCTCCAGAACTATACTCGTCCCCCAGATATTTTCTCAATCACCGTCCCTATAATGACTTTCTTTTTCCCCACCCTAGCTGTGATATAAAGGTCGGTACTGCTCACTGCCTGACCGAGTACAAGCATGAAGATCAGAGCGGAACCTAGGCTGATGGCCAGCTCAAAGGGCAGCACGTGTGTGAGGCCCAGAGTGATGCTGCTCAGGTCGGTGAAGCCAGTTACTACGGTGAACGGGATGAGGGTCAGGAGGACCTGATTGGCGGTGTGAGAGGCGAGGGTGAGGCGGTTCATGTTCATCCAGGTTCCTGGGGGTGGCGGGGGCGCGCGCGCGGAGAGGACGTGCAAGGGCACGGCGACCGTGACGATGATCAGGGTGATGAGGCCGAGGATCTAGAGGTTGCTTTGTCAGTGGTGCTGGACACGGGTGTCGCGCGGGTTGCATGCACAAATGCGGGACTTACACCGTGGGCCGTCTGGAAGTGCGCCGTCTTGGAGGCAGGCAGGATGCCGAAGACGAGAATCAGGATAACGGACGGCGCGACACCGATGAGCCAGATGAGCTTGGGCGCCTTGTTCGTCCAGGCGGGCAGGACGTGTGCCATCTTGATATGCTCCAGGATGGTGCGAAGACTCTGGAGCGCCAAAGCCAGGGGCAAGAGGTAGGACAAGGCGATGATTGCGAAGACGGCTAAGACTTGTCAGACCAGCTGTGCGAAACAATGGATAAGTAAAGAATTGTAAAGACTTACCGTGAAGAGCCAAAAACACGGCAAACGGAATGACATTGGTGCCGTTGATGGAAATCCCGCCGGCGGCCGCAGTGATGGACTCACTGAGACCCTTGGCGACCAGCGGCCCATCGACGTCGTAGGTGTTGCGCGCGTTGACGAAGTGGATTATTCCTCGAGGAATTAACGACTTGATGAATTCGATGGTCTTCGGGTCGAACCCCCCGCTAGAAATTGCACCGCTCTTGCTCAGCCCCAGAGCGACAAGTCCCAAGCCGCCAATACCCTCGCTCGTCAGGAGATCGACTCCCTTCTGCAGCACGCCGGAGAAGGTGTCGGCACTCAGCACGAGGGACAAGTTGAGGTTACCAGGAAGGCTGGATGAGCCATCTACCTGCCGCCGCTCGACGTCGAATCCCGTATACGGAGCAATTTCGAGCGCGGAGACGTCGCGCTTCGGCTTCGTCTCGTTCGACGGGGTTGACAGGAGGGGGGAGAGGTTGATGCCGCGCGCGAACAGCTTCTGCGCCGTCAGCACCCCAGAGCTGCCCAGCCCCTGGCCGAAGCCCGTCGCGGCGCCGCCGACGGAATCGTCAAAGACCGTCTTGGACTCGGCAACCGGCGCCGTGGGCGCCGTGGAGGTTCCGTTGATGACTGCGTTGATGCCGCCAATGGCCTCCACGCCGTCGCCCACGCCGGCCAGGAGCCCCCTCGCGAGGCCGTTGGCGACGCGTCCAAAGTCCACCTTGGAGTCGCTGGCGCTGATGAGCCCCCCTGGGCCGGTGAGGCTGCTCAGTGCCTTGCCGGCGGTGCCGTTGGCGAGGAACCGAGACGTCAAGCCGGAGGCGAAGCTCTGCGCGATGCCGCCGACGTCGGGGCTGCCGTTTGCCTGGGGCGACGGCGCCGGCTCCGGCTGGTCGGGGCGCAGACCGAGGCCTATCGCGGTGCCGTCGCCGAGGCCCTTGCCGAAGCCGCTCGCGATGCTTCGGACGTCGAGGTTTCCCGTGAGGGGGCCTCCAGGCCCGGTAAGGCTGCCGAGAGCCTTGGTGGCGGTGCCGTTGGCGAGGAACCGCGACGTTAAGCCCGAGGCAAAGGTCTGCGCGACACCGCCGACGTCGATGTTGCCATTCGGCAGGGGCCCTAGCACCGACGCTGGCTGATCGGGCCGGAAGCTGAGCCCGACAGCGGCACCGTCGCCGAGGCCCTTGCCGAAGCCACTGGCGATGCTTCCAATGTCGAGGTTTCCCGCGAGGGAGCCTGGGCCAGTGAGACTGCTTAGTGCCTTGGTGGCGGTGCCGTTGGCCAGGAACCGGGACGTCAGGCTAGAGGCAAAGGTCTGCGCAACGCCGCCGACGTTGATATTGCCATTCGGCAAGGGTAGCAGCGCTGGCTCCGGCTGGTCGGGGCGGAGGCTGAGCCCCACGGCGGCACCGTCACCGAGGCCCTTGCCGAAGCCACTGGCGATGCTTCCAACGTCAAGGTTTCCTGCGAGGGAGCCTGGGCCAGTGAGACCACTCAGTGCCTTGGTGGCGGTGCCATTGGCCAGGAACCTCGAAGTCAAGCCCGAGGCGAAGGTCTGCGCGATGCCGCCGACGTCGAGCTTGCCCGCCGGCACAGGTCCCGTGGCCGGTGGCTCCGGCTGGTCGGGCCGAAGGCTGAGGCCCACGGCGGCGCCGTCGCCGAGGCCTTTGCCAAAGCCACTGGCGATGCTTTTGACGTCGAGGTTTCCCGCGAGGGAGCCTCCCGGGCCGGTAAGACTGCTGAGAGCCTTGGTGGCGGTGCCGTTGGCAAGGAACCTCGAAGTCAGGCCGGAGGCAAAAGTCCGCGCGATGCCGCCGACGTTGAGCTTGCCGTCTGGCAAGGGTCCCGTCACCGGCGGCTCCGGCTGATCGGGCCGAAAACTGAGCCCCACGGCGGCGCCATCGCCGAGGCCCTGGCCGAAGCCACTGGCGATGCTTCCCACGTCGAGGTTCCCCGTGAGGGAGCCCGGGCCGGTAAGGCCGCTGAGGGCCTTGGTGGCGGTGCCGTTGGCGAGGAACCGCGACGACAGGCCCGAGGCGAAGCTCCGCGCGATGCCGCCGACGTCGACGCTGCCGTCCGGCATCGGCCCCGGGACCGGCGGCTCCGGCTGGTCGGGCCGGAGGCTGAGCCCCACAGCGGCGCCGTCGCCGAGACCCTTGCCGAACCCGACCACCGCGGGGCCGGCGAACTTGGCGAGGTTCTGGGCGTTGGCGATGCCGCCGGCCTTGCTGAGCAGGTCGGTCGCGTTGAGGTTGTCCGTGACGGACTTGCTGAGGCCAAAGGCAAAGGTGCCCGCGATGCGCGGCACGTCCGTACCGACGGCCGGCGCGGGCGCGAGGTTGTTGGTCGTCAGCTTGAGGCCCATGGCGGCGCCGCTGCCCAGGCCCGCGCCCACGTTGAGCGCCGCGGCGCCAAGGTCGACGTTGGCGAGGAGCGACGCGAGGCCAAAGGAGCTCGTGTTGATGCTCCCCGTCAGCGACCTGCTCACGCCAAAGGCCAGGTTGTTTGCGATGCCGGGGATGTCGAAGCCCGCCGACGTGTTGGGCTGCGGCCCGACATCCAGCGCCGTCAGCTTCAGGCCCATGGCCGCGCCGTTGCCCAGCCCGTTGCCAAAGGCGAGTGCCGCGCCGCCGGCGTTCGGGAACTTGAGGTTCTTGAGGCCCGCGGCCTTGAGCGCCGTCGCCGTCAGGCTCATCCCCGCGTTCTCGAGGACCGGGTTCAGGCCCGTCTTCTTCATGTTGTTCTCGTTGGCCACCTCTGCGCCCATCTTCTTGCTCACATCCGCGGTTGACAGGTCCAGGCCCTGAGCCGCTCCCTCGCCGATGCCGACGCCGGTGAAGAAGCCTGCGCCTGCGAGGGCAGGTCCGGACATGTTGAGGACGCCGCCTATGAGCGAGGTGGCGGCGCCGGAGATCAGGCCGCCGATACCACCACCACCGCCGCCGCCGCCGCCTTTACCCGCCCCTCCTAGACCTCCCAACAGGCCGGCGAGCAGGCCTTGCCTTTTGGTGAGGTCCTGGTTGCTGTCCGACGCCAGGCTCCGTTCCTTCAGTTCGAGGCGGTACTCGGCGTCTGTGTTTGCGTTGACCTCGCGGAGGTGGCTGTCGAGGTCGTCGGAGAGGGCGGCCAGTTCTGGCACATCGTACTTCCCTGCCAGGCGTCTCGACGTGTCGACGCACATGCCCACGATGGCCAGGTAGGTCCGGCGCAGGTGTTTGTCTGTCGTGATCGAACCCACCGTCTCTGGTGTGATGACTTCGTATAAGCTCGCAAGCCACGACTCTGACGCACCACTGTCGGACGGGCCAGCTCCCTCGGAGACGTTATCCCCCTGAACTCCATGGCTAAAGCAGAACAGCAGCAGAGTGCCCAGGAAGCAGGCGAAAGGCTTTCTGAATGACATTATACAAGAAAGGCAGTATGTACAGACTGCAAAAGGAAACCAAAGAATATAAGAGGTGAATATCTGCGAAGAAAGGAAGTCGGCCAGCGACGAGAGCACGCCCGTGACGAAACAACACAACAAGCTCTGCCAGCGAGGACCTGGGAATTTCTCTTGACTCAACAGGTGAGACCTGCAAAGATGGAGACAGGAACCTTTATGAAGAACTATTCATCTCGGCAGAAACCCAATTGACCGCCCCGGATTTTGCTTGCCATGCGTCCCCATAAAACCTGTGTTCGTTTCATGTTGAACGCACTGCCGCCACGATCTCTCGGGCCGGCCGCTCCAATGAAGTCTTAGAGTTTTTCTTAAACAGTCAGCAAGAACGACTGCGGTGCAGCATGTTGTTTGGGATCCGCGGAGGGGGGTTGACTGGGTCTTGCTGCCCAATGCCAGCGAAGGGTTCGTCGGCTGCGGCAGACACCCGATCGTTGCGACTTCAGGTCCTCCAACCACATGCCCCCGCGACGATCTCGACACGGCGTACGCCTGACCCTGGTTTCATCGCACACCTCACATATATTAGCGGGTTAAATAATGCCCGATGCGGCATGCGCATTTGCACCTGTTTCCGCAAGCATTACTTGTAGAGGATTGCCATTTGCGGAGGCGAATGCCTCTGTTCGTAAATATTATATCTTCGTGGGTGTATGGCTACGGTAAGCAGAAGCACCGCTGTTTGAGGTGCCAGTCAAGCCAGTTCACCCCGCGTTTCGTTGACTCCCGCTTTCGATCGCTTTGCTCAACCTCTCCTATTGAATATATCAAGGTAATTTAAATTAAAAGCTTTTTGCGAAATCAATTCGTTGCGCCTTTGCTGGTTGCCATCGTTGAATGATCGTCGTTTTGGGTGCACGGGCTCGGGATCTCAAACTGTGCATAGAGCAATCCTCTACTTCTACATGGCGGGTGATATTGTAATCAGTCCCGTTGCTCTCCACAGACACAAAGCTGCTGTCTGCAAGACAGGAGTCAATGGACTAGGGAGGATTCCTCTCGGGGACACTACTTCCTACTTTGTTGCTACAAAACCGCGGCTCCCCCATCCAGAGAAAACAAGTCATCCTCTCAGAAATTGATGTGGTCCTCCGTTCGAGCTTGGATATTCGGGCCTGACTGCCTGTGCGGCCGACGAAATGGCAGTCGCATGGGCTACCATGCGGCAGAGCTCTACGTTTCCGAATGGCGTTGCTGTCATACATCCTACTGGGCGGATGTCGGCGCGGATGAGGGACTCCCCGTCCTCGCCCTCAAACTGCGTCCCTCTAGCTCGGTTGCCGGTACAGTCGTCAATATTCTTATGCATGTTATCACAAGGCTTGCCTCGGGACCATCCGTCATGATGGCCTTTGCCCTGGTAGCCCGCCACGGCGCCAAGCTCGAGGACCGCTTGCCTCGCACGAGCAGCGGGTCCTCCTCGAAGTGATCTACGATACTTGTGATGAACGGGAAGATTTTTTGCTATGTCAGCCATTGAGATAAATCTCGCTTGGCAGCGAGGACAGAGGACAGTGAAACATGCGTCACAGATACCAGCGACATTTGCTGGATGCATTGCACTTTGTTTGGCTAACGCGACAACATGAAACGTGAACTGAGTCGACAATGTGGTCCAGCACTTGAAGGCCTCCGTTCTTTTGTATGCGTTAACATGACCTGCATACTGACTCTATTCAACCCTTCCACGCCGCCCTTAGCCTTGAACGCCAGCCTCCATTATGGCCAATTTCGATGTCGCCCATCGCCATGAAAGGCCTGTAAAACGAATGTACCCGTACTTGAAACGCCCACATGAGCTTGATGAGAGGAAAGGTGACTGCACTTGAGGAATGTGCCCATACCGGCAGAATGTGTGACAAGCATCACTCCTAGTGATCCTCCACGTCTTCGTCTCTCCCAGGATACATGATATCCTGACTCAGAACGGCCCGTACATGGCTGTAAAAAACAAAGCAATATGTCAAGAGCAGGCAAATACTCATTCCGGTAGCAAACCACATGGCTCCTGTGTTGCCGAGTTCTTTCGTGATGGCGATTGTGGCAAGTATAAATCCCGTGTTGGGGAACACCATCGCCCACCAGCCGAGATGGAAGTACTTGGGTGGTGCTTGAATGACGGCGACAACGGCGATTCCAAACCACCAGAAGCTCAGCGCCCAGAGGAACACCGCGCTCATGAGGGCAATGGTGCGAATGATGCTCACATCAAACACCTTGCCGTCCATGGTCGGTGCAATGTTCTTTGGCAGACCGTTGGCCATGCCAATCACCGCCAGCGCGGTGAAAGCAGGCGGTCCGACGCACATGAAGAGACCCGGTCGATGCTCGCGGTTCGGCAGTCCAGCTGACATCAGGCGGCCGACCATATGAGCATACATCATCAGCGCGACAGAGAAGCCCAGGCCTTGGCAGGTCAACCCGGCGATGATGATGGGCACCGCGACAATGTCCGGCTGCGTGTCCGCAATGACCGAAGCGATGGTCCCGGAGAGCATGATCGGGAAGATGGGAAGGATCCAAGTCGGCATCATGGTCTGCAAGCCAAAGCTGTGGGCAGCAAACACAAAGCTGTACTGTCCGATGGCCAACAGCAGGGTGGCGACGACGTAGGCCCAAAAGGCCCCCTGGATCGCCCAGATCAGACCCGTGTCATTTTCCGGGATCGCGTAGCGTTCTGTGCTCGTGATGAGCGTTGCGACGGATAGAAAGAATGTCGGAAGGAAGAAGCCTTCTCGAGGGTGCTTGATCGACTGAGACATGTCGCCGGGGTGCAGGAAGAAGCGAGTCATCATGGTGACCGTGATGGCCGTGAAGATGAGAATGTTGACGATGTATACCACGAGACCGATTTGCCGCAAGCCGGGGAACTGGAAGGGCTGGGAGAAGATGAGAAGAGCCAAGCCTCCAGTGCTCATAGGAAGCGTGTACCATGCCCAGGTAAAGTGATGTAGTCGCTGTCGGAAGGGTAATTTCGGCCGGTTCGGGTCGTAAATATCAACCTCTGGGGCAGGCTGGGGGCTGTTCCCTCGAGCCGCCTCGAGAACAGGAGTGCCCGTGTCATAGTCCAGTCCCTTTTCCTTGTTGTAGCCCTTGCTCTTCTCGCCATGGTCTACCGTGGTGTCTATCGGCGGATAGTCGTGAGACCGCCGGGAGGCTGTAGAGTTTCTCCTGGTAGAGACGTTGGAGTCGGTCCAACTCTGGGAGGCGCTTCGATGATGAGCCATGTTTCCGACAAACGTGGTATCTCTGAAGCTAATGGAGAGGAACAGAAGGAAATGAAAGGAGTCGAGGGCACCGGCCCGAGAACATCGACTAAGGAAGAGCAGTTGGAAAGAACAAGATCAGACGTCAGGCAGGTCTGATAGCAAAGGTCTCTGGCAACTGCCCACTTATTAAGAACTGAACGGTGGACTGGAGGATCAACAGAGCCGTGCGCCAGCCCACCGCGAGGCCTCATTGAACCACCCCTTTGGCCTCATTTCCATATTTGACTCTGCCCTTGCTCCGTTTCTTCGGGACGGAGTCAGGCCAAGCGAGTTTCCCGACATCGATGTCTCACGGCGGTGGAGAACGCCGAGCAAACCGGCGCCCAGCACGATGAAGAACGGAGCACGCCAAATTGTCGCCATGAAGATCACTGAGGCAGAGAGATAAGAGCGTCGCCATCCTGGGACGTGGCATGCTTCACGCTCCGGCGATGGACTCCGCCGAGTGGTAATTTAGGCTCTGGAGCGGGTCGTGATAGGGACGAGCGAGGATCAGGGGGGTCCCAGCTTGCAGGCACAGGGGGGGGGCCGTGCCTCGGGACGTTGCGGTGTCAAACGCAACCTTTGCTCGGTACTTGAAAGAGGCTCCGGAGGGTTCGCCAATCAGGAGGCTGCTCCGTCCACGCGTCCCGTTCCCAGGCGGTGCCGCGCGAGGCTCAGAATCGCCGGTGGCTTGGACGCCAATCGACACACTAGCGGTCTCGGTGTGCGGCTGCTTCGGACTGACTGGCTCGCCGCACTGTAGCGAGTGCAGCGAGTACGGAAATAGCTTGGGGCGTTTCGACTCGAGATCGGGGCGACCGATCTTAACGCCGCAAGGGCCCCCAAGGCCCCGTTCTTCGACGGCTATGTGAGGAGTCTCACGGCTGTGGTGGAGATGATTATCATGTCGCTACGGCGGTGTTGGTGGTCGGCATCCGGACCGTGCCTCACTAGGGAAACTTGCGCTCCACCCGGTCAGTCAGTCAAGCAGTGACGAGATGTCGGACGCGTCAGCAGCGGGCGATGTTCGCTCAATACAACGGCACGGTGGCAATGAGGTCACGTCCGACGGCCCAAGACATTGAAGGTTACGGCGTGCAGCGGCGGGCTTGGCAGAGGCCGATCCAGCGGCAGCGGCAGCGGCAGCGGCTTTCAGCTCTTCCTCCCGTGGAGGTGCAACTGCATCAGCCGGTCGTTTGGGACGTTATTTATGGTT
The DNA here is from genome assembly GCA_024340765.1 of Tolypocladium cylindrosporum. Taxonomy (NCBI): domain Eukaryota; kingdom Fungi; phylum Ascomycota; class Sordariomycetes; order Hypocreales; family Ophiocordycipitaceae; genus Tolypocladium; species Tolypocladium cylindrosporum. The sequence continues at coordinate 71,533 of JALHCC010000122.1, read as the reverse complement.
GTTCAAACAAGAGTGTTGCGTTCCTGTCAGGGGCGAGCAGGGGACAGGGCTAGCCTGCATGTGGGAAGCCGACGCCACGCCTGGTGTTGCACGGCTCACGGACTACGGAGCACATACTCGTAGGGACTTCGTACGAGCCTTCTAGAAACCCATCAATGCATTTGTATTAATAGTCGCGGCTGCTCTCCCTCGTCCGGGCGGCGAAGGGGCCCGAAACTCCTAGCGGCCGTCATGTTTATTTGCAGAGGCGACGCCGCGGCCTTTCCGGAATCTCCCGGGGACGGTTTGAGCAGCGTCAAAGCGCCGGGCGTTGTCCAACGCCGATGAAGCAGGCAATGCTGGAATCAATCATCTCGATGACGAAAGCTCGAGAACCACATTTCCGCACCGGCTGGGTGGCTGAGCGTGAAAGTTGGACCGCAACACCAGACCATCAGAGCGAATGATTCATCAGTCGTTAAATGCGTGCCGACGCATCTCGGTGACCCATCTTCAATGCATGCACGATGGTGTTGTATCCACCGACCGCCGAGCTCTTGGTCTTGGCTGCACGGGTTCGCCCGTCTTCGTGGCCCCGAGAATCGCCCTCGAGTCAGACACAGCCTGTCCGATCCAGCCGCCACATCCACGCGGCACCGAGTTCCACTTGGGCAGTGTCCCGTTGGGTGTCCAGCCCGGCCGCTTTCGAGACCAAACAGGCACAGGGACAAGGCATCCCGGCCATTCGTTTCGCGGGCATGTCAAATGCTACCGCGTTTTGATCGTCTTGATTCGAGGTCCGGACTGCCAGGACGAGGCCTGCAAACATTGAGCAGGGCAGGGGTTGTCGCAGCATGACTACGTGGATGGCCCCGGCTCTTAAACGGCACCTGGATAAGGTTTCATGTGGCGATTGCAAATCTTGAAGGCTCGTGTGCAGTGGCGCCGGGAGGGCAAGGAGACGACGGTTCATATTGTCAAAGTTCCTTTGCGAACAACACGTCCAGGTTGACGGACCAGTTGGAAGCCTTCCTGCACCACATGGCGCAGCATTGTAAGCGGAGCTTCGGCAGAGGCGAATCGGGGCAGGATCCAACCTACTGCATGCCTTGCTATGCAGGCATTTGGGTTGCAGATATGCTTCGTCTGATCGGATCGGAACCTTCTTGTGACAAGTTTCCGAGACAAGAAGAATGCCAAGCCATGCCGCGCAAGGCTTGTCATCGTAGTCGAGCTGGGTGAGGTGCGGCGACTGATAAGTGATGATGCGATCGGGGTACATGATGCCTGCATCGAGACGTCGCTGACTGCAATTGGGTGTAGTAAAACTGGTCCTCGTTTGGCCAGCATGCTTGCTGTGTCACCAAAGGTGCCCGGAGAGTAAATTTCAGCTGTCTTGTTTCTCAAATTCTCACACAGGTGGCTGGCACGGACGCAAAACAGCCTCCAACGGCAACCCGCCAGATCCCACGTGTCATCCCTTGATATTGAAGGTAGATTTTGTGATTATGCTTCAGCTTGTCATATTCCGAAAGATAAGGTTAGCTGATGCAACTCTACTGGTGATGCTAATTTTGCACTCTGTTTTATGGCGCCCTCCTTGACCGGGCCGTTTCAGACGCACGTCTGCCCCTTATAAAGTGTCCGGGGCCAAGGTAATACATGCTCAGCATGCTTGGCAGACCTGAGGAGGCTGCCTACCGAGAGGCAAACATGTCAAGAGCATGGCCTTTCTACTGAATGGCGACCTAGGCTTTCGATCCAGCTCCTGCCGTTGACGCTGTCGGTGAGTGAAGGAACGGCTGAAGACCATGCTCGCCAACTACAAAGTACGGTGAGTCTATTTATAAGTGCTCGTGTTTGAAATTTACTTCTTCCGTGGTTTCATCAACGTGTGGCCTCGTAGCATTCGGGGCCAGTGTTCAAGACATCAGCAAGACGGTCCGGAAGGATGCGCGCGCACGCCATCGGAAGACCGGGTAAGACCAGATAGTGAGGTGGAGAGGATAGCACATGAGGATATTTGTAATGTTCTACGCTGTACGCCTACCGGTTTTCATACTGCTTCGAGCGTGCACCTCGATAACGATACCATGATGTAGGACAGCCAATGGGCAGCTTTTCCACATGTACATCGAACGAGCAAGTGCTGCCGGTACCATGCTTGCGACATGACATCGGGCTCCTCGGTGCGGTTTCCGAGCCTCTTATCTTCTGCGACACACGCACATGGGGTTAAACCCCCGATTTGGCACCTGGATCCATGGTTTGATGGTATTGAGTGGGGAGCCAGGAGCCAAGAGATACAGCAGCGTAACCTGACGCCTACGAGTAAGTGAACATGAAAGAAGCGGTACATACAATGCCGGCGGATGTCTGGTCTGGTGCTGATGCCGCGTCGAATCAGCGCGCCTTTTGCTTGCCCACCCCAACAACGGCATCGAGGCCCTTCATGATGAGCCACCCGGCCAGCTGCGTATGGAACCACTTGCCAAAGGGAGTCTCCAGAAGCGTTGGCTTCTCCTCGGCCCGCCTCCACATCCACGTCTCGTTGACAAACAGGACCATCGCCCCCTTGTCTGTCTCACCCGAATCGGCGGCTGGGGCCGGCTCGATGGCAGCGACGAGCAGGCCCCGGACGGGCGGCCCTTTAAAGGATGCTGGAACCTCCATGATGAGCTCCGCCCGCTCCGACACCGTGGAGTCGTCTTTCTCGTGATGGGAAACTCTGTATACGCCGTTGACGAGCTCGCCTGGCGCAAAGGCGATGCTATCAATCCACGCGCCATCGAAGCTTCGGCGAATATCGGCTTCCTTGATCATGGCGCGGATCAATACGGCCTGCGGAGTCCAGCTAAAGGCGACGTGGGTGGCCCGAATATACTCCTTCAGCAAGGTCGACGGCTGTGTCGTCGACGATCCATCCGGGCTCGAATGCGACAGCGTCGGCGACTCCGCGACGGCATAGGCCAGAGACGAAGTCGGTATGGGGTTGGAGACGACGCGCTCATACGCGACGACCCACTGCGAGCCGTCAGACTTGACGTCCGTGGGGAGACTCGCCGGGTCTCGGGGTTGACGAGATGAATCAGGGTCGCGTCGCCCTGTCGTTGACGTCGTACTCTTGCGGATCGCACGGCTCATGTAGACAAGGTAGGCAGCGGGTATTGCTACGGGCAGCGCGATCAACGCCACGGTCGTCCATCGCCCGAGGGAGGCGTGGATTGTCGAGGCCATTGTGAGAGGCGACGGCCGCGGCTGGCTTGCAATTGGAAGTTGGGTCCTCCAGACTCTGGAGGATGGAGCAATGAATTCCGCACGGTGACGACTGACAAGTAATAAGGCGAAGTACGAAGTACGGTTGGAGACGGGCGGCGCCGATGAAACCAATTAACCTGAACCCATGTCGTGCCAGCGCTGATTTGTTGCTAACGAGGCTACTGGGCCCATCTCAATGCACCCATCACAGAAGACACCTGAGCTGCCATAAATCCCCGGCCACTGTACGAATTAGATTACCTACGGAGTAATGCTCGTAGCTCACTTCGTGTAGTGATTGGGTTGCGCCTCGTGTTCCTTGGATGCTTGATGGAGAAGGCATGAGCGACAACATGGAAGCGCTCCGAGACTAGTGTATGCTATTCATGCTTTGCCGTTGCCCATATAATTTGAACACACAAACTCGGGCAGCCATTGACCCTGTTTGCTCTGCAGCACATGGCAGTGGCACGGCTGCCAAACGACGATGTTTGGGGGCATTGGGTTCGAGTCCCCTTGTATATGCGCAGGTTGGTTGAACAGTGAAGGTCTTTCGTGTAACTGAGGCACGTCGCAATTGAGTTGCTGCCCACGTGTGGCGGGGACAGGAACCGGCGAACCTTCACAATATGCGAAAGCAAGACTTGCAGCGAGGCATCCAGCAAGGCCTCCGCGAGGCACGACGAAAATGAGGCAAGGCGACTGCCCATGCGTGTGATCTTCAGTAGGTCTCAACACACGACCTGATGCTGTGGCAAGGTGCCAAGAGATGGCCTCGCATCGGTTTTTACTGCATCGCTGTGGTCTCTGGCATAGCGTATTTGTCTACTCTGCCACCCGACATCGACAGCCACACGGCGTCTTTCTCGCCGGAAAGCCGTACAGGGCAGCACTACTAGCATCATCCACGACGACGTAGACTGACATGTCCGAGATCTCCCCCTGGGCCCGCTCCTGGCCTTCTTCCCATCTCCCTTATGGCGGGCCACCTCATCGGCGGTGTCATATTCACCTACTTGACCTTGCTGAACGGATACACCGTCACGTTCGCGTCCCAATGGCCGTTGTTGGCCGTCACGTTCGCGGTGGCCCTCGCGATGCTGGAAAGCCCTACGGACCTGGCGTGGAAGAACAAGCCGGAACTGTATCACAAGGGGCAAAGCGCCTGGAGCCCAAGGGCACAGACATTGAAGCGCAACGTTGGGCAGGAGAGGATGTGGGGACCTCGACGTACATCGACAGTCCAAGGAGGGTATCAGCGACAAACAGTGCTCGTCGAGCATCTTTCCCACATGTTCGGCATAACGCTGCTTGCAAAGGCCAGCTACTTCGTCCAGATGTTTGCATGCCGCCTAGCGCGAGCCAGCATCGGAGATTGATTGCATGTTTGATCAAAAGCTGAAGGCGAGGGAGTTTCGCAACTGGCTGCTGTGCTACTTCAAGGCCTTGCGTATGCTTGTAGTGGGTTTGAGGTAACTGGTGCTCGCTGGTATGTAACAGGTGCTGCGTTCAGGTAAAACATGGTGTTCATGCAGGTCAGGTCAACAGTATCTCTGTAGTGGAAAGTGATTGTGAACATTCAGGCGAACGCTACGACACGAGTTATCGGAGTTACCATCACAGTCGCGCGGGCAAATGTCCATCCGAATGGCAAAGGACTTGGTTACGCTCGTGGATAAGGCCATTATTATTTCGCGAGCTGCTACTTCTGAACAGAGACAAGTTCAACAAGGTTGACCAGCGAGCTGCACGGTCCCGACTCCCCACCTCCGGGGAAGCGGGCCGAAGCTCGGCCGGATTAGCGGGTGTCTTCCTGCTCCGTCGGCCCCCGTGTATATGACGTGTTGTCGAATCCTCATAACGACAAGTTCGAAGCTAAGACTGGTCTGTCGGCATTGGTGCCCGAATGGAGTGACGCCGAGACCTGATGCGGTTCTGTTGTGTGTAGTGGTGGCCTTACCAAGAGTGAAAAGGGCCGATGTGGTCTACCTCTGCAGCCTTCGCTCGAGCATCCCAAAGACTAGCGACGAATGGTAAGGGACATTTGTTTCGTTCGCTGGCAAGAGTCTGCCAACCAAAAAAAGACGTGTTCCCATACAGCCACTTCGATGTTGCAGCCAATACGCATGCACGTGAATATTCAACCGCTGCCTCTAACTAGTTGTGGTACAGCCGGAAGAGGTGTTGCGTGCCATCGCGACTGCCCTGGCGAGTTCCCAGTGCCAACAGTAGAGCCACACTAGTGTTGGCAGTCACCCATGTGGTTTATTACCTCTATGTGGGGTTGCATCTCTAAGTTGTCCAACTTCCGCGGTGTTGCTTGTGGCATGTTGGGTTCTTGTGTATTCAACGTGTTGGTCATAGGGGGCAAAGCTGCTGAACAAGATTCTTCTGTGACACTCGCTGCCCATCTTCAGTAATGCCTGAGGTTCAGGACTTGGTAGCCAAGCTTCCATACGAAGCGTTACCCCTGAGTTGTCGCAAAATATGAGGACATCGTACCCAATGCCGGTGGTTACTCCTCTCGGGTTGTGGAGTGTGACAATACGTGACATAATAGTTGATGCTGCGGTCCTAATCACTTGCCTCGGCAAGCACTGTTCACATCATTTACAAGGACCCATTAACTGACATGTGTCACTTTCAGCAAGATTTTGAACAATGGGTTGCTGTCTAGCTTCCGGACTTCTGTAGTCCGAGACTCCGGTTCTTCAGATAAGGATGTGCTAAATTCTACACCATGATACCCACTACCTGGACAATCATGTCTCACCGGACCGAATGCCCCCTATATTTTCTACAGAATATTTCACGGAGTGTCTTAGCTGGCACACTTGACTAGACCGCGATGCGACCATGCTCTTTTGACATAGCGCGCTCCTACCGCCGTCGGAGCCCGAAGCTCCTCGGCCCTCCCTTTGGGAAGTAGATGTCGGCTTCAACGCGGCATTTCTATGGCATGCATATCCGTGCAGATTTTATGTGGCCATGCAGATGTTCCAGATGACCAGAGTCAACATTGTAAACGCTGAAGGCACGTTGGATTGGCATCAGGTGATGGTTGGTCTTGAACCAAACACACAAAGAAATGTCAAGTGCGGTTGCTGACTTGTGACTGTAGGGTTGTTCTGGTGTGGCACAGTCCTGGGGGATGTCTTACAACACGGATGTGCATTGGTCTGTCGACCTTCTTGGAGGCTCACGAGCTATATAAGCCCTGAGCCTCCCTGGGTTATTTGGAGTTCTAATAGAACGTATTTCAAACTTCTGAAGCTTGAGTCTCGATAAACCTGCTGGCTAGTCTTCCTGCTTTCACCATGGCTTTGACATCAGTCGCCTTGGCTGCAGCCATCCTCTCTGCCCTCCCCCCTGGCGCTCTTGCGCAACTCTTTACGGTGAACTGCGCTCCGCTTACCATCCAGCGAGGGGACCCAATCGTATACCCGGGCGTTATTTCCCCCCACGTGCACGCCGTTGTTGGTGGTACTGCCTTTGCCCTCACAGAGTCAAACGATCGTGCAAAGGCCGCCAAAGCCACAACGTGCGACAAGATCCTCGACAACAGCAACTACTGGCAACCTCAGTTGTATCACCAACGCAATGATGGAAGGTTTGAGATGGTGGAGATGCAAGGCATTGTAAGTGCTGTCATCCTAGTATGTCGGTGTCTGCTACAAATTACAAAGGTCTAATGTGGTGTGATGTGCAGGCAGCCTATTACATCGACCGGGCATGTGACTACGTCGAGGGTCGCAAGAACTGTGCCAACACGCCTCATGCCAAAGCACCGCCAGCAGGGCTCCGCATGGTCGTGGGCGATCCATATTTGCGGTTCGTGCCTCCTTCGCTGGCGAGCAGTCGTTTAATATTTGGGTGCCCCTTGCTAATTGTATCGCAGAACTTACAATCACTCAAACCCGGAACAACGGGCAATTTCTCACGTCTGTCTGGGACAGGGCGGTGATACTCCCCATCTGCCTACAAAGAAGTGTGATCGTCTCCGTGCCGAGACATTCTTCCCATCCTGCTGGGATGGCGTAAGGCTCGACAGTCCTGACCACAAGAGCCATGTAAGACCAACAGATATTTTTGAAAATGTGGAAACTAGTGCATATTTTGCGTCTTCTGATGCACTAACCGATGTTTAGATGGCCTTCCCCGTTATCGGCGACTACAACACTGGCGTGTGCCCCAAGTCACATCCCGTGGCTATTCTCTCGGTCTTCTTCGAGTTCTTCTACGGAACTGGCGCCATCAGAAACTTCAATCGCTTGGTCTGGGCCATGGGCGACCCAACCGGATATGGACTTCACGGGGACTTCCTCAACGGGTGGAAGGACCAAGCCGCTCTTGAGCGGGCCATGAACACATGCACAGGCCCGCAAGGCGTGAATGCAGCAGGCTGCAGCTTGAATGTCGGGCCAAATGGGCCAGGCCGTTCGAGTCGCCAGACGATCGAAGTTGCACCACCAAAGGAGGACGTTGGGCTCAATAACCCTATTGACAAGTTGCCTGGAAACAATCCAGTAATTGGTCAGTCAATCCCCGGCTAAAGCTTTGTTGCCCGGAGATGGGAGATCATGGTCGTTGGCCTTCACTTGTGTCCTGAGTTATTTCACCTTCTATTCTAGTCCAACTTCAGTGTATACAGTCAAGATTGCAGTAGCTATAGCCGCTTTGCCACCCAGAATTGAGCATTGTACGAGTTTTTGGTCAGAGCCTCTTTGTCGAAGCCATAGATCGCTTCCATGCCTCTGACGGTGGAGTTTTCGAAAGTCCGACGACCACACTTCTCGCTCGTGTCCACGTACTGAAAACCCATTGCCTCTGTGATTTTGATTATATCCTGCAGCGACAGCTGTACAAATGGACTTGTTCCGTAGAGAAGGGGGCCGAGGTTGATCCAGTAGCCCCCTCTTTTGAGGACTTTCTTGATTATGTCGAAATAGCCCGCAAGGTTTCGCGCTGTGTCAATGAAGAAGTACGTCAGAACAACGTCGTAGTGTCCTTCCTGATGGCGAAAGGCTGTCATAAAGTCGCCCTCGACCATTAAAACAGACTGGGAGTTGATGTCGACGTCGGGAAATGAGAGCTCTCGGTGCATGTCTGAGTCTGTGGCGTGGTGGGACCAGCCATCCACGAACGGGTGAAATGTCTCCCCATGCCTCTGGGAATACTCTTCGAGAAACCTATACACGACGTTCATGTACATAGACCACTCGTTAATTGTAACTTCGAATCCTATACTGCTGTCAGCTCTAGGGCCTCTCTGGGGTTCGACTGGGCCCGAGGAGCGGGTACCTCCAAGACGGTGTATATCATGCCCTAGTCGTCCAAGGCCGGCTCCTGGCAGTAAAATCCGAACGGGCTCTGCACCACCATCTCTTTCAGGGAAGAGCTGGCCCAAACTTTCCAGCATGCAGGAAAATGTCGTGTTCCGCTCATGCTGCCCTTCCTGGGTCCAGTCTCGCACTATGTGCTTGAGTGCCTGAGACACTGATATCTTGTCGGCTGTCTGGCCTGTGGCTTCGGTATCACGGATGTGTTTCTGAACCTCTTTCATTTCAACGCCGTAAAATTTGAGCGCATTGTGGACAATTGCATTGCACAAGACTTGGTTGCTGACAAGCTTTTGTTCCACTTCATCGAACTTGGACGAGTAGGACAGATGATGCTCTAGGAACTGCGACATAGTCAGCGGGAACTCGACGGACAAGTTGACAGTTGTGCGCATACAGCCTTTTGAGATTTGGAGACGTTTTTGTATAGATTACGCAGTCGCGCCAATTCAGCCGCCTGGCGCTCGCGGTACTTGAGAAATCCGTGCAGAGCATCCAGCAAGCGATGTCTAGGATGGTTCGCAGTCCACTGGCCCTTCTGCTTATCGAAGGACTGGAGGAGCCGGGTTTTCTCATCATCGTGTCTCACACTTGTGGTTTGATTTTGCCCCTGCTGAAAAGTCACGAGAACTTGATGCACCTCAGTCAGTTCAGTCAGGGAGCCGGCTGGCTGAGCGGCACCGATGTTAGCCGGCTTTGTACGGGGCAAGCTATGCTGAAGCGGCTGGATGCTGCCATCGCGAGTACGAGCATAATCACCTGTAGAATGGCTGTCCCCAAGACATCGCTAGCCTGTGCGCCCCAGGTCGAGCCGGACCAAACGCCGGCAATGACATGGAGCCACCATGCGGCGGAAACGTGCATGGATGGCTTCATTAGTGCGACCGTAATTGACGGGGTTTCTGCAGCGGTGTGTCGTGATCTTGGAGCTGGGGAGCGGTTAGGAAGGATTTTGAGCTCAGAGTTGATTGTTGTTGGAGTACGGACTAGTTTTTAGTTTTCATGCAGCTAGGAAATCACGCGTCCAACCTGTGTAACCAGGCGCTGCGAGGACCCTGATGGCCGCCAAGAAGCCCAAAAATCCAAAGACCCGTGGCGTGCAGGAAGTTGAGACTATTGAATGCATTAATAGTACAGACTAGATGTTTCTCGTAGATGTTGATTACTCTGTACAAGTGTATAAGATGCTGCATTTTGTGGACCCTGCCATGCCTTCCACTTCCTTCCATTGACGCCGCAAAGACATACCAGACTCCATCCTCAATCGCATTCGGTCTCTCTGATGATGACATTCCAATCCGTCGGGTGGAAGGCCTGGCCAGATACCTGCCACTTTTCATAGCCGTATTTCCTCCGGCCTGAGCAGACGTCCCAGATTTTCTGTGCGCCGTCGGCAATGGAGTTCCAGCCGTTGAGGGTCTTCGGCTCGGGAGACTTTGGTTGTTAGATGATCGATCATGGTACTCCAACGGCTATGCCTGACTGCAGGTGACTTACATCGTTGCACCACCAGATGCCTGTGCTGCCGGAGCAGCTCACAAGTCCACAGGCGGCTGGGCCGCCTCCGTTTTTCGGCCTCCCGACCAAGGAATAGAGATAATGGATCCCATCCCACATTCGACCAATGTCGCCTACGCCGAAGATGGTGGCGCTGCAGAGAGTGTTCTCGTTTAAGAATTCGGTGCGCTTCTCCATGTCGATGCTACGCGGTTCGAACATCTTAAAGTCAGCATTGTAGTTCGGGTTGATCTCCAGCAGCCTCTTGTGCACTTCCTGCACAGTGCCGTTGAGCGCCAGTATCGGGCCTTCTTTGAATGCCGGAAGGTCCCATTCGACCGGAACCTCATGGCCGCCTTTGATGCCGAATTTGTTGGATGGGTCCAAAACGACACCCCTTGGGAGGTCGCTCGGGGCGGCATGAGCCACAGCCATGACGGCGCAGAGCAAAAGCGACTTCATGGTAGCAGTATCTCTTGTGTAGCGAGAGTGGAAGATACAACTGATTGAATATAGAAAGAGGGGAGAAGAAGGACAGCAGCTCTGGTTTAAGTACTTGGCGGGCAGTGGTAAATATCTCAAGCTGAGCAACGGTGCGTCAATAGTGACTCGTGCCTTCTCCGCTCGTAAAGAAGGAAAGGAGGATTCTTGCTGTTAGTGAGCTACCTCGATATCTTTTTAAACAGTAGCCTTCACGTACAAATATGTCCTTTGGAGGTGTTGTGGAACATCGCAAGCGCTCAATACTAGCGGCCTCCGCCTTCTCAGTTTCGGAGGAAGTCACCTGCCATGTTGACGTCTATTGATGATCAGGCAATGAAAAGTGCACACTGAGCGAGTGTGGGCGATACGAGTTGTCATAGGTACGAGTAGCTCTCGGCTTATGCACGGACAAAGTCCAAGAACAATAATTTATTCGCCAGGTACCATGATCATCCTGGTCCAATGAAGGGCAAATGATTCCTGGTACGGAGCTTCATGTGCCTCAATATTCCTAGAATAGAACTTGACTGGCTGGAAATATAGTTGTTGCCTGGGCGGGAGGCTCAACATGGGCGCATAATGGCTTGTGCTGGAGCTCGGACTCTATCATCCAGAATGATATGTCGAGAGACATCTGGGGAATAATGACTCATTTTGCGTCTCTCTCCCCAGACTCTCTCCACAGATGTAATACCTCCCCAGATTCTCTCTCCACAGATGATTCTCTCCCCAGACTCTCCCCCACAGATACACTAGGCAGCGGCGAAATGTAGGACCAACCGAGCACGGTGTCGAGTACCACATGACTCCGCAGGGATAACGATGACTGGTTCTATCTCTCATCCATGATTCGTCTAGCAAGACTGGCGAACTTTATTTCTGCGCGGCAACGGTAACAAACCTGGGGTACTGACAGCTAGTTTCTCCACCGCAGGGGAGACTTTAATCCCAATGGCGCCTATTTCAACTATGCCCATTCAGGACGAAGACAATCTCAGTCGGATCAGCTTACCGAGCCAATCGACTTTGGCATTAAAGTCGGTTCGGCATGTATGGAGGTTTCTTCTCAGGGCAGGTGATCCATACGTTTTATTGCAAGGCTTGCATCAATAACGCTGTTTAAAATGCCGTTCATCATTCACAAGCTTGACTGCTTGCAAGTACGAGCGGCGGTGAGATGCTGCTGGTTGTAAGGTGTAACCCAATCAGGCCTGAGCTACAGCTACGACAACTCCAGGTTGATTGCAAGGGGATATCAGCATCGTTGTAACAAAGGCACAGAAAAGCTTGAAATAGACAACTGGAAAGTTAAAACGTATCATTTTAAGCAATCGCGCGACCCAGCAATGAGAGAGAAGATCAACTATTGTAGTCTGGAATACGCTGTTGCACCTACCGGGAATGGTGGCATCCCGGTCAGGTACGGCGCCCTTGTCGTAATTGTCCTGCCCCCCTTGTACGTTATCGATGTATTGAAAGGTAAAGGAAACACGGTGGCGACCGTATGGGTATCCGCCAGCGCCGGACATGAACTCCTGAAGGCAGCCAAAGAAGAGGCGCGAGAAGCGACCTAGTAGGGCGCTGCTCCAGTTATAAAGTTCCCCAGAATGCGGACGATACTCAGCAAGGCACGATCACAACACAAGATGGAGAGATGCTTGTTAGATAATATCGGAAGACACTCGAAAAAAGTCGATATTACATTACCAGGCAAACACACTCGACAGCTAGACGATGAATTGTTTTGGAAAGAAGCGAGCATCCTGGCCTAACTTAGGACGGGAGTGGCACGGTTGAGTGGCTATCTTCATAATATAAAAGCATTAGAGACCTAGCAGTGCGCATACAGGTAAGCGAGAGAGAGTCGACTACCTCCTATTCCGGTGTAGGAAGTGGACGGCATACCGAGCCGAGATGCTTCAGTGCACCAAGACATATGGAGGAAACTTCTCGTTCTACTTGGGTTGAAAATCACTATTCGACGACGCAAAACGGACACCAAATATCGAAGCAGTCCGCGCGACGATACGATTTGCGATAGCCCAGGCCGACTCTCCACAGGCGGCTTCGATAACACGCAACGTTGAAACCAGATCGCAACACTTTGTCTGCCCTTCTTTACAAACCTACCCCACATCAAACACTTCGTGCTATGACCAGCAGGCACGGCTTTAGCCGTCGCAGATAGGACGCTGAACAAATAACGAGACTGAAGTAGTACTGGACGTTACACTGTATGGGCTTTTAGGGGATTGTGGCAAAGCTTGGGAAGCGGTATAATAAGCAAATAGTGCCCTATTGGCTGGCTGGCCATTGAGTGTAATCAATCTGTGTGTGTGTACGAAGTACGACCTACGGAGTATATAGTAGACCCCACTTCATTTCGAGACCTTCACACGCAATGAAACACACTTCCCTGTGATATCTCTCATCTTCGCTCAAAGCATGGTCCCGTACTTTGTCCTCCTAGCTTAACCACTTCAATTCAACGCGATCAATTTAATTCTCGGATAAGGTGGTTCAGCTCCACGAACAACATGATAAGTAGGCTATGAGCGCAACTCAATGTGAATGTCAAATTGATAGAATTAAATGATGGCCACCCTGAAAGAGTCATCTCCTCCACATTGCCTGTCTCCTTCAGTCATGCTTCTCCAAGTCTATCCAGCGTCACGCTAGGCAACTACTGGGGTCTAGGCTCGTGGCCAGCGAAGCAACCATCGCGGCTAACAAACCCAGCACGTTCGTACTGTAATCCTGATCCATGAACAGAACACCATGTCTGGGTACCACAGTCTGCTTCTGTAATGATACCCCTCGTTTTGCAGTGTTCCTTGCGATATGTCTCAGAAACCTCTATCCAGGGACGCTTTTGAGGAGCAGTGGGCGTCGGCTGGGGCTCGGGCACGGTATTGCGCTGAGCAATGCATGCTTCACGACTCCCATAGTGGTCGATTTTGTCTTCAAAATCGAATCGACGCATATACCCACTGCACCATGATTCCGTACCAGCACACCTCTCGTCGGCGACAATACCTAAGCAACCGAGTCCATGAGCCGGAGCGTTGAAATAGGGCTTTTTGCTGTTAGGTTCGTTCGTAAGAGGCGCTGAGAGGCCAATGCCCGCCAGGCAGGCTAGGAGAAGAGTATGCTTCATTTGAAGACCAAGATTGAGATCGGTTTAGTAATACAGAGAATGTAGAAGATACATTGGGGTAGATGATAGTAAAATGTTAGTCGGGGGATTTCTATATTTATACTAATACGCTTTGTTGGGGTGATGGTGCAGACCCCAGACCAGAAAATCAGAAAACACAAAATAGTGGAGGAACAGCAGGGGGTTAGAGGTCTGTCAGGCATAAAAGAGGCGTCTGGGCCCTCTGGAGCAGATGGCCCACCATGTTCTTCATCCCTTCATACGAGTAGCTGTGGAATGACAACCCTGGTTTTTCCTGCCATTTGCTAGAGTTGGCCGTTGTTGCACTCGCCGTCTTTTCCTTTGACTTGCACGACGTGAGAAATCTGCTTGCGCAGGCACTACTTACACGACTTACCTCACTTACATCACTTGGACGGCTGGATGACCTACACGGCACCCGTTGCACTCAGCTTTTGGTGTGTTCGTTCTCCTTCAACAAAATGCCTTAGAATACGAAGCCATGCATATGACAGAGCTAAATGCGCGGAGCGGCATATCGGACTAGGTTTAATCTAGGTCCTTAATTAAATGCTTGTTGTCCACTATGGCGCCCGGCGGATGTGCGAAATAGCTCGTATTAAGGATATTATACGAGTAAGTGGTATTAATAATCACATAACTCTTGCTGTAATCGGTCCGAAAGACTACCTACTCGTAGTGATCCGTTCAGGGATTGTATCTATAACCGCCGGAGGGCTAATATAAGGAGCGGCCGTAATATGCAACGGCACATGGGTTATACAATTAAACAATTGGAACATAGCCTCACTTGGTAGGCCGTTATTCCTTTGCTGCATCATCACAGAACGCGGAATCGGAATTATCGGAATTACTACTTCAGGGGTGCCCAAACTACGAGTCAACAAGTATTATCAGACTACGAGTACTTCGCCGCCCCGCGTACATAAAAACGACGCATGAATAGGCATAAAATAAAAGGCGCGCTATTGTAACATCGACCCGCAGAGTACGGAGTACTCATATCCGCCCCCACTGTATTGGGATTGATTGGGATTTGGCGGCTCGCCTACAAAAGCGAGTGCTGATCACCCGCATGAACGAACAGAATTCCAGACGCCCGTTCCTTGCTGCCAGGAAGAGCGGCGAAGTATTTCTGTGACGAAGTCCATAATTCAACAAGGCCGTGGCAATTTCGTCCTTCTCCCCTTGTCAATAGCCACATAGAGCGGGGTGTGGCTCTCTTTCGTTGCCTTGTTGACATCAAATCCACAGTCCCTCCCTCTACGAGTACATATCGCGAGTAGTTCCTCGGCTGCAGACAACGGGTCGCTCCGCGGCTCAAACTCCATTTTTCTTCATTAGCGCTCTTTCTCATGGCACATTCCTTGCAATAATCGATTGAGTTTTGACTTGCTCTTCCGTTGACTCTCTTTCGATTATCGCGGAGTAGCCCGTCACTACTATTCTTTCTTTATAAGCAAATCCAACAATTCCTCAGGCAGTGAACTCGTTCTAGCGTATCTAAGCCCATTATGAGCCTTTAAGATTTTAGCGCCAGCTTGGTCAGTTTAAACTGCCTCTCACAGTAACTTGCCATCGCCGGAATGCAAAGAGTCCAAGGCAAAGCTGCTTAATACCGGGAATGAAGGCTTATAGTCTCTCCACCATAGGATCGGCTGCTATGTATATTGTGGCCCGAGACGGAGGCACTTATCCAGCTTGCTGACACTGCCGCCCCGTTGCAAAGGACCTTTCGTTCTGCTGTTAATTCATTGCGTCTAGTGATCATCCTCCTTGCCCGTCCTCATCGACAATAGAGCGGGGTTCGACTGTTCCTCGTCCTAATGCTCGATGCTCTGCTGGTAATGAGCTCTTCTGGGAGATCTCATACGCCGGTGGCTTATCAAGGGGCATATATTCAGCCAGAGAACGCTCTGGCAAGGCAGCTACCGTGAACCTCGACGTTTGGCCTCGCTGTTGAGTAACGTAAAAACGTAAACTTCGTTTGGAGGTTATACAAGAGTGAAGATCAATCGCGATATTGACAACCCTGCAACGAGTTGAGCATCTTAGAGCTGAAGAGGGGCGAAACGAAAGAGAAAACGGGAATCGACAAGAGGTCCCCAAGCTGACACAGACCCTGTTCTACAGCGCTTCTGCTGTCTCGGGCGCAGGTCCTGCCGGTGCCTCGCGAATGCCAATAACGGAGCGTGACACGGAATGGAGCCTGGGTTCCAGAACCTTGGCTACTGCCGTCACGGACGCGTGTGATGGCAATCAGAGCAACCAGTAGGCCGCCAACTGCCTCTCACTGTCGACACCACCAAAAGCGGCGGCATGTCCCGCCCGATTCGGCCGGCGCAACAGCGCTTTCTAGACTTAATCTGTATTTCCTATATTTCCCGAGTTTCCCGTGCATCCTATATTGCCCATATAGCTAGCATAACTATTACCACTTAGACCTATAGTATAGTTCGCTTGGCTCGAGGCGTAGTAGGCTCCTTATCGGCAGAGCCTGGCGTGCGGCTCGTTGGTATGCTTGTTGCATTCGTATGCCTGGCTCGTGTATATTATCGGCGTTTATATAGCGACTTTATAGCCCGTACAACCCACGGCAAATAGATATTGCGAGCCTCGAGGGGCAGAGTACTACTATATACTTAGAACGTAGTGGTAGTGGTATATATGAATATATATCGACGCTCTTGCGTGACCGCGCGATAGCGACCTAAAGTTTGTAGGATAGATAGAGGCGTAGAGTTACCCAAGCTCTATATTAAAGTATGTGCCGTTGAATTTGTAATATGCAAGTCGCTGAAAAACTATTCGAGGGGCAGAATATAACTCCTTAGCATTATAAATAATAGGAACGAATAGGACCATAGAATTAAGTATGGGAAGAATTAAAAAAGTTTTAGAAATACTTCATCTATGCGAAGTGTTTCTCCTGCATATTACGGTCCAAGAGTCGAGCCTCATA
The DNA here is from genome assembly GCA_024340765.1 of Tolypocladium cylindrosporum. NCBI lineage: Eukaryota > Fungi > Ascomycota > Sordariomycetes > Hypocreales > Ophiocordycipitaceae > Tolypocladium > Tolypocladium cylindrosporum. Next base: position 54,837 of record JALHCC010000122.1, on the reverse strand, counting down.
AAGTACTCAACCGACTTGAAAGTATGATCACTCAACCTCTAGATCAAAACCTGCTTCTCCTTCTTCAGCTTCTCAACAAACTCAATCGGCACCTTCAGCGTCTGCGACACAATGTCCGCGGGGGTCAGTGCCAGCCACTGCGTGAGCGGAATGTCGGCAACGCGGTCGGACTTGTAGATCTCAACCCAGATGAGGTCTTCAGTCTTCGACGTGTTCTCAATGTAATGCCTAGACTGCCTCAGTTTCTCGCTATGGATTGTGGGGCACTCGACTTACCCAGAGTTGTCGGGGAAGACGGCGGTATCACCGGCGCTGAAGTCGAACGTACGGGCGGCCGCATTGCCGATGAAGACCGTGGCTTGGGCCTTGCCCTTGTGGAAGTAAAGCCATTCCTCAGCCTAGAGACCCATGTGAGCATGTCATCATCTACTATATCGTGTTAAGGCTTCCTTACATTCGGGTGCCAGTGCAGTTCGCGCAAGCCGCCTGGCTTCAGAGTCACAAATGTAGCAGCAAGCGTCTTGCTGATCGGGAAGTTCGTGGAGTCAATCTTCCGGAACTCGCCTCCATGGCCACCAATTGTCTCTGGGGGATGCTCGAGGGTTCGATAGACAAACGAGCTGTTGCCTCGGGCGATGGGCGTGGGCGAGTCCGTCACGTTGAGCGTGCTCACGGTCGCGTTGACAATGTAGGGATTGGGAGACGGGACGTCTTCGAAAACCGACTCGTCGACTCCGAAGTTCTTTGCGAGGACGGATTTGGGAGTGTGGGCAATCCAATCATCGACATTGAACGTGGTGCTGTCACGGTGTCAGCAGCGCGTGGCAATGCAAGGCATCATCGTAGAGTCCCTAGAAACATACCCAACTTTGTCAAAGTCGCCGTCGTCAAAGACCAAGAGGTATTCATTCTCTTCGTCAAGACCTTGAATGGTATGCGCGACACCCTTGGGGAAGTACCAAATGTCGCCGTAACCCAGCTCTGTAACTTGATAGACGCCGTTTTCGTCGACAGCAGACAGCTTGACGCGCCCTTCATAAACGATACCCCACTCAGCCTACGTGCAGAGATCTGGTCAGCACTTTGCGCTTGTGGCCTTCTAGAAGGAGAGATTGCTGGCCACGTACCACTCGGTGCCAATGAAGTTCCCGGATGGCACCCTTCTCCAGATGCTGTTGCGCTCCAGAGATGTCATGGCTCTGAGGCAGGTCCTGAATGACCTGCTCTCTTACCCAGCCCCCCTTGAGGATACGGGTTTTGGAGTCTGAGAAACTCCATTTGAGGTTCGGCACAACTCCGTTGTCCGTGGACTGCTGGCCCAAGTTATCTGGGTTCTGCAAGTCTAGCTGGTGGTTGGTTCCGCCTGAATAGTTAAATGTGAGCCTGTGAATCTCTGGCTATATCAAAAAGTCGTACTTACCATTGATGGGGCCTCCCTTTCCACTCTTGCTAATTGGCTGGCCCTCGGTGAACTTGTCTTCACCCCTCGGCAGCACTTGGGGCGCTGCCAGGGCCGACCCGAGGGCGCAAGAAAGAACAAGTGCCGATGCCTTCATTGTGTCCGTAAAATCTGCAGGGAAGGACTTTCTTTGCTGATTCTTTTCAGGTAGAAAGGAGTGAGCTTCAGGTGAGATTCCTCCTGGTACCAAGACCTATATACCCACGCACTGCAACAGTCGTACAGAGCTTACTCGCAACTCATCCGCATCTGACACCTCACTCTCGGGGCCCTGTCTTACAAAGATCATGATCTACACGCTTTTTACTCGCTCCATCGAAGCCAAAATGGCGACATGACGGCATTCTCGCGCAGCAATCCGCACTCGCGGCGGTATAAGCAATGCGAACGTCCGGGAGCGACAAGTCGCTTTTTGGGATTGCTCAATTTAAAAGGGGACGAGGCTAACCGATTTGTATATCAAAGCTGCATGTGCAACTCAGCCGTCGAATGGACTCGTTGCAAACTCGAGAGGCTCTGGCTTGCGTGATCACGCAATCTGCCGGGATGATGATCTTAGCCCCAACTGCCGTGACACCACCGCGTTTGTGTCAGACAGACGTCTGTTAGTCCGCATTGTGTGATGGAATACCAATTGACCGGCTCCTCAGCTCCCGTCTAGTCCCAAGCTTGTCTGGATTAATAAGCTTGCATCCACCCTGATGGTTAGCCACGTCGCCGATCAAGGCTACAAACTGCTATACGCAATGCCCACAGAGCCCAGATACGTGGAGTAGAGAGGCATTGAGTAAAGGCACGACCAATAGGTTCGTAGGCGATCTCAATCTACATAATGTCGCCTTTTTCCTAGGAACATTTCAAGAAATTGCCACTGTGCATCTTCGATGCACCGGACGCCGGAAAAATAGAAAATAGAGGCGCCCTGAGGTGCCAGGGTCACGGCTGTGATTCGTCATAGAGAACCGTGAGATCTACATCTGAGGAGAGAGGTCCTTAATGCCTTTTCGGGGGGAAGGTAGTCACGCAACTCAGCTGGCTAGGCTTTTCATTGATCTTGGTGCCGGGCCAAGGAAGGAAGGCAACGGCCGAGCACACAAAATACGGGGGAATACGGGCAACACGGGCAACACGGGCAATACGGGCTATTTGGACTGTTCGGGCTTCACGGGCCATATATGATACGGAAGATAAGTCCTTCCCCCGAGGTGTGGAATTAGTGGAGGCACAATGGGCATAAGCGGCTGAACGCGCAGCGCCAATTCCAAGAAGAGACTTGTCTAGTAATGCACACACTAAGTCTCTTCTCAATCGACTAAATACTCGCATGCTAATAGTTTCATCTCATAAAAGAACGCCATGCCAACTAATTCCCACCGGCATAGAGGTCGGGAAGCAGTACTACCCCGCCGGACTAGGCAAATTCCTCGCATACCTTGCAGCACCCCCCAAAGCAAGCGACAGCTCTCTCGCAAAGTCATTACTCTGCCGTTTCTGCCGTTTCTGCTGTTTCTGCAATGGCCCACGATTCCTCTCCCGACCCTGCACGTTAGGCACTATCGAGCCGAGAGGCTGACGACCGCGGTACTCTGCGCGCTCGAAATCCACAAGCATGAACTTGCCACTATCAGCATTATACAGAACGTTGCGCAGCTCCGCGTCTCGATGAAGAACGCGCAACTTATGCACAGCCTTGAGCATTGTGCCGAGGGCGTTGTCGAGGTCCGATTTGATGATGGCCTGGTCCACACAGTTCCACAATGGTCGTCCAGCCCAGCTGAGGAACATGAAGTGCACGTAAACACCACAGTCATAGTAGTATGGCAGGACCAAGTCGATGCTGCCAATACATACGGGGACGTGTTTCCCCTGGATAGGCTGGAGTCGGTCGTACATCTCGTTCTCGTTCTGCAGACAGGCAAGATCGAGGCCCTCTACACCCTTGGCAACAAGCGTATAGCCATGGGACGACAGTCGCGCCTTGAAGAGTGACCCGCGCGACCCGGATAGGTAGAGCGGCATGCAATCTGCATCGTGGCCGCGGTCCTTGGCAAGCTGGTCTCGGATGAGTTGGAGGAAGTCGAGTCGGCTGATGTGCTCCCGGCCGTGACAGTCCGCATTAGGGCAGTTCTTATCCATAGGCCCGCCATGTGCCAATCCCAATAGACAATTTTGAGTACAAAATGGCCGGCTTTTTATGTTTGGCTTTGTGGCTGGGTTCTGCTCTTGCTTGCCTTGGCGTTGTCCTTGTTTCCCTCCACCACCCGAGCTCGTTCCCTTTGATGGCACCGCCTTGCCGCCGGTGCGAGATGGAGGAGTAGGGGAAGGAGGCTCGTCGTCTTCCTCTGGCCGTCTAACACCTGGGTTCTGTGGCTGGCAGCGGGAGCGGGTCCGAATTGGCGTTCTCTTAAAGCCCTTCCAACGCTGGGGCTTGTAAGGGGAGGCGCGAGGTTCGGGCTTGCGATCTGTCTCCGGTATCTTCATCAGAATATCGTCGAATTCGACAGCCCAAAGACCAAGCGCTGCGGCCTTGTCATGCCATGACGAGGACGTGGGTTCTGCACGGAGAGCCTGAAGAATGAAGGCGAAAACCTGCGCAACAGCCGTACGATGAAGTCTTGTCTCGTCATCATCCATTACGTCCTGGTTCGGTACGCATGCCGAGACGTAGACTTTGGAAGGATCGTCGTCTTCAATATAAAGGAAGACGTATGTCTGTCCGGTGCATACATAGCCATACCGAACGCCCTTGCCGATCATATAAGAGAATAGCTGGGTGATGACGGCAGCAATGAGTCGCCTGGCCGAGAAAGCGAACCCCTGGCTATCCTTGTTGATCACGTCGCGTTCCGGCTGGATTTCTGACTCAAGGCCGGTGATAACCTGGTCGATGCCCAGCTTATGCGGTGCCTTGTATTCGATAGCAAGCACTGGGGCCAGCTGGCCGTCCGAGGCCTGGGATATAACGAACTGGTCCGCTCGATTGCCCATGCCTCTCGCTTTGCGATGCTCACGTGGCTTGGGAGCTGGCGCCGGCTTCGGGGTAGACATCGGCTTAGACATCGGCTCTGTGGGACCGGTGCCATCAAGGGACATCTGCTCCATGGGCCCAGATAGTATGTCGTCCTTGATACCTAGATTCGTATGGCTCTCAAACTTCACGGTCCCCCGGAGGCCGAGACTACTTCGTAGTATCGGATCCGCGTATGCCCGCTCAACCAATCTTTGAACCGCATTTTCGACGGCGTCACGCTCGTAGTCCCGGAGCCCAATCTCGGAACTGATGGGGTTGAGAAATGACTGCACGTATTCCATCTGGTGCGTAGATGGGTATCCGGGCTCGCAAAACGAGTTGGCGTGAGAAAGGCTATCCCAGATCTCCTCTTGTCTTGTTGAAAATTCGCCCCAGGGGAGAATTTCTTTTGGGAATATGCGGCCGGTCGGATTGGTAGTGTCGCCTTGCGTAGTCATAGTTGGGTCAGTTATCACCTGAATGGCGAGATGGAGCGAATGGCAGGCCTCAAGATATTGCTGCAGCGTATTGGGCTGCGAGGCAGCGGCAAGTTCTTCGGCTGCTTCGCGTCGGCGTTGTTCCTCTTCGCGTCGGCATTGTTCCTCCGATGCGCGACTCTCAGCCTCTTCGCGTCGGCGTTGCTCTTCCCGAAGCTTTCGTCGCAGCTCTTCGATGTCGTCCATCGTGATGCAGCGTAGGCAAGCAGTCCGTTCGCCCAGGCGGTATAATAGGCACGTCTCCTGTAAACCGAAGGCTCGTCTGGTCAAGCCAGACGCCCCGGCGCCAACCAGCGATGGACCCGATTGGAAGGGGCTCTAGGTGCAAGTAGGTTTGTTGATTGTCGTTAGCCAATAATGTTAGAGATAGAGCGCATACGAAGAGCCAAGAAAGAGATGAAGGAGCTTCGAAGGCCAGAGGTATTAAGTCCGGGGAAGTCTGGCGACGCAATGTTATTCTTGGACACAAATACGTCGGAATTACATCGGAGAATCAACAAGGCTAGCCAGGCAACCAAGCAACCAGGCAACAGGGCTCCTCTATTATAGCGCCGGAGCCCCGCACGGGACGTTCCCGTGGGCCTGAACGGTGGCGTCCCGCTGATGCCCGCTAATGGATTGGGCATCGTGAATGTTCGCTCCTGGCCCGCCAACGGATGCAGTGCTACCCTTCCCCGGCGGGGATGACGCCTGACCATACGGACTACGAAGTACTCGTACCTAGCACCTCAAAGATGGGTTTGTCGGCTGCAGGTTATGGTTGAATAGGTACCTGAGCAGCGCCGCTTTTAGAGGGAGCCTGGCCTGAGCCCGCTATTCTTTTTCTGGCGTGTGTCCGAAACCTGTCCTGAGCTACGTCACGCGCCATGACTTGCACAAATCTGCCTTGTGCATAATTTAAGGGACATCTGCCGTTTTTTACAGCCAGCTACGGAGTCCTTCGTGAGCGCTCCGTAACTGTTCCTGCCGTCGTGCCTGTTGACCAAGTTCCATGAAGCCACGGAGCTGGAGTCGTACATAGTTTGTTCTCCTTCCCGACGCATTCGTCAGCCAACATCACTATACTCTTATGTTCACGCGCCGACTTGAGTCTCGCCCTGATAATTATTTCTACGGGTTTTCTACCACTGCAACATCTAGGGTCTTAGGAGTCTCGTCGGGAAGTGAATATTGTTGTCGGATAGACCGGTTGATGAGGCAGCCCCTAGGCAGCCCTGTTGGTAGCCACATTACATTGATGGCTCGTGTGTCTGTCTTTAAAGACGATGGCTAGTGGCATTCTTCCTTAGAAGAATGAAGCCTCGATAGATTGGTAACTCGAGGTCAATAAGGGCTGCTAGGGACTACAATTGAAGTCTGACGCCACTAATACACACACACACACACAGCCAACGCTAGATAGGGACAACAGCTGGATAGGGGTCACAAGCTATAGCTGCAAGGATAAAAGGAATCCCTTTTCTAGGCCTTTTGGTAACTGGCAGACAAGGAAGAGATATACTAATCGATTACGAATTTAACGGGATTCGGGCCACTCTCATGGCGATAATTGAAGACAACATTAACTTGCAATACAATACAATAAGAGTAGCGTTCCCTATCACTGCTACTCTACACCCTTAGGTTAAGCTTCCTTGACCGGCAGCAACATTGCTAATTGCTGCACCAAGGTGCCTCACAACTGTGCTCCATTCGGATTTGCCGCAACGAAACGGGTCGAACGACCGGAGTCAACATGTTCAAATGGTAGATCGCATCACCATGAGACTTGACAACAGCTGGGTCCAGCAATTCCATGATGGCACTGCAACCACGACTGCAGCGTTTGAGAGCGACTTTCTCCCAGGCCTGGATGACAGCAGGCCGCAGGGCGAATTCCCATGTTCCTCTCCATGTGATCTTTGGCCAAGCCGCCGTCGCGTGGTACCTGAAAAGTGCGGCCACTCCCTCGCGGCCGTTCCATATCTCCATCTTCTCAAGCTTTGGCATTCTCCTTGCTGCTGCCGCTGCTGCCTCGAGCATGTTGTCGATCTCGGCTCGGCTTTGGTCGGGCGCGAGCAGTTGAGAAGTCAACGCAAGCGATATCAAATTAGGCCACTGCCACGAGGGTCGACGAGTATCGAAGAAATGGCTGGCGTCTACGATAAACGACGCGGAGAGGGAATCGAGCTGGAGGCTGGCCTCGGCAACTGCCCAGCTCAGGGGAGGCGTCATAGTCCTCATAGGCGTACAACGCCTATGACCATATGGTGTAAGCCCATGACCACGTGAGTATTTCTCGTTGAAATTCTCAAAGAGGACCAGTTTTCGCACGTTGCTAGAAGCGATCGATTCAACAAGCAATCCGTAGGCTATTCCATGGATGATCATCAGTACCTAGGTGGTCACCAGTCAACAGGTGTAGCACTTACCAGTATCTGTCCGCTTCTGTTGCGCCCCAGAACCATCCCCCCACTCCCTCCAGGGCTCGAAGTGGATCTCCTGCAACCCGGGTAGGCGGCCGAAGATGCGGGCCAGCGCCGCGGGCTTCCATCGCCGCCGCGTCTGTTGCCGCAGAAGCACACCTGTCACGGCTGGAACTAAAGGCAGCTGTTCCCACCACTCGTTTTCTATCCAGTCGTCGTCGAATGGGCCCTCGCACATGATCTCCTCAAAGACCTTGAAGATGGCCGACTCGAACTTATCCGGAACCAAGCCACGATGGCAATCCACAAATTTGAGCGGCATCGGCTGCTCCTCGCATTGTGACTGGTCCCATCTGTCCGTGCCCTGACCAGAACGAGCGTCAGGTTTAAAGGTCAGATATTTGAACCAATGCTCTGCGTCGCTAGGCGAGTGCATGCTGATATCGAGTACCAAGTCGCCGCCTGGTTTCCATGTATTAAGGATCGAAAAAAGATCTTGGAAGACGGTGGTAACAAGGAGGTTGTCTGCCTTGCTCATTCCCCAGTCCTCATAATTTTTGGACGCACACTTGGTGCAATCGTATTCTTCAAGTTCGAGACAGAGCCATATATAGCGAACGAGCCCCCGATTCCGGTGAATGACTGAGCCAAAATCGGCGATGCGTGACGGTGTCAGCTTGATTCGGGTAAAGTTGTGTTGTTCGATGACAGTCTGCCACTCTCGCGACACGGTGGCGAGGGTCGCCAGGCTGATACGACTGTCCCGTAGCAAGAGTTGGAAAATCATATACCGAATATCGGTGGGCAAGTAGCCCCAAGATGTCTTGTCTGACATGTCGCCTCTATAGAAGTCCTCTTTGGTGCGGTGGTCGCCGGGGCGTGAAAGATAGCTCATTTTTGGTTATATCTTGAACGAACTGTTCGAATTATTTGGTTTGCAGGACCTGAGACGTAGAGGAGTTGGGGGAAGGTAGCGCTTTTGCGGCAATGGGTGGCGCTTAAGTATAGAAATTTAGAGTTTGGAACCGGACCTTGAAGACGAACTTAGATTTTGGCTGACTCTAACTCACAGTCTTGGCCTATCCTGTTAGCAATGCACTAATGATAGATTAACAATAACTTACCTCTTACATCTTCGATCTCCACAGCACTGGAGGCGCCTTTGTGCACTGGGAGCACGGTGTAAGTCGGATGAGCCGACGTAATGTGCGCCTTCAAGTTAGATGTCGAGGAGAACGGCATGTTCTTTCCTATTGCTTAGCAATGCATTGGAAAGGACTTACGTTGGTCGAGAACGGCATGAAATTGGGTCAGCTCTGCCACCGGACCTCCTATCAGTTGATATATATCCACGCCTGTCTGGACAGTGAGACCATGATATCAGACTCTACAATCTCCACGTTGGTATCGGGGCCTGCCCAAGGCGTGATATTTTGAGGAGAAGCACAGCAAGCGACAGTCCTGCGGAAATCACACATGCCAGAGTCTTGGTACCTAAACGATGCCCGTGGGACTTGCGGTACGCTCATAATTACAGGAGCGAAGCGCACCTTCCTCTCGGACAGCTCGCTTCTGGTCTTGAGCTATTTCCCTTCGGGGCCCTCCGCCGTGCTATCGGTACGTAAGGTAGGTACCTACCTGAATATTCCATACCTTCTTAGGTATGGACCCGTCAGCACATCGCTCCTGAAACTTTAGTCATTTCGTGCCACTACGGACCGCCGCCCAACATCCACGCATCTCTCCTGACGTCGCCATGTAGAATTGGTACACAAGTACGGCTAGGGCAGGAGAGACAAGAGGTTTTGTGCGATGACATAGGCACCTCAAGTCATTCCAGGGGGGAGAACGGCGTCCGCAGCAGGGCAGGGACATGCGACATTACCGTGCTATTACGTACAGCTTCTGCTGGGTAGACGAGTGTTCCTGTTGCCATTTCCACTCTCCCGACATTGAGGAAGTAGTGCTCCCTCAGTTTGTCGGCGTCACAACAGCCGGGAAGGGGCATTCGTCTTGGCATCGGGTGATGAGCAAAGGTCCTCCTTTAAATAGTCTTCTCCCCGCTTCCCAGGACCAAGATGCCATTCTCACCATCATCACCACCACCACCACCACCACCACCAGCAACAACAACAACAACAACAACAACAGCAACAACAGCAACAACAGCAACAGCAATAACAACAGCAATAACAATAGCGATAATAACAGCAATAATAACAGCAACAATAACATCAATCAATGCAAGTACTCGCCTACCTCCTCCTTGTCTTTCTCTACCACTTGAGGTATCGAATGTCATCGATTTGGATCGGACGATGCTGTTCCCTGACAACATGGCCCAAAACATCCGTCAACGACAAGATCAAGGTATGCTGACCAATGACATCTGCAGGGCCGCCGCCCCAGAGTGTCGCCGCTTCGCCAAACGCCAAGCCCAAGCCGCCGTCGTCGCCACCAACGCCCGCCTTATTGTCGTTGCGGAGGGGTTCCTGGCGTGCACCGCCACCCTTGACGAGTATCTCTTACATCTTCACGATGCCCTCGTCGAGATGATCAAGAACAAGGAAAGGTCATACATACAGACCGCTGCTCAACAAGAGATACGCCAACGGCGTAAATTCCTAGGACAGTCATCGTGGCTTGGGGAGCTCAACGTCAAAGTCACGTACGCTACGATTGACCTCATCGCCACACAGCACAAGCTCGCCCTCGCCGCGATGCCTTCAACAACGCAAGAGTTACAGCCATTAGAGCCATGCAGTAGTCGCTTTACGCAGCAGCTCGGGCTGCCTTGTGCCCACGTTATCCTACAACGCATCCAAGCCGGGTTGACGCTTGAAAAGCGCGATGTTCTCTCACGATGGTGGCTTGAGAAGCCTTTGGTAAGTTTCCTTCTTTATTTCTATGCAAATACTACTAATCCTTCCTCTTAGGACCTCGAAGGGCCATTACTACGAATTAACGACCCCGACATCGTCAAGAACACACGCGGCCGGCCCTGTAATAACAAGCTACCAGTCCCTAAGCGCCTCAAACACCAAGACGAAGCAAGCGGCACAGCAACAAGGGCATCACGACGGGCCTCACAGGAGGGGCGGCACACCTACAGCTGCGTCGCGTTGCGGTTGACTGGGAGGCAATTGAGTGGGAGCGGCCAAAGAGTCGGATCAATTGATAGGCCGGGATATTACAACACCAAGCTGTAGGCTCGCGATACGTTCTTTAAGGTCAATTGAGAGGCATGCGTTGTATAGCCACGAGCGCATTAAAGTGTCTATTGTGTATATGGTGTTCTTTGCGTTGGTACCTCTACGAGCCAGGCCTGCGCCGCGCTACAAGTGGGTGGGGCGGGCTGGCGGCGGTACGTATCTTTAAAATGGGTCCGTGTGTGCAACTAGGCATACGGGTATGTGCAAATAGACGTACTCAAGTACACCGTTTCTTCGTCATTCGATTGCCTGCAAACACACACACACACGAGTAGATAGGCCTGCGAAGCTCTCTCCAGTGAGCAGAGTGGAGGCGCCGCTGTCCGGAGTTCCGGTGGTGGTCCAGAACGATGGTCGGGCACCTTTCCGTGGTGTTCTGGATAAGTAAGTCGGCTTGAGCGAACCGTCTGAAACCAAGACCCGACTGTTGGTGTGAGGGCCGCACAGGGAGCCGCACGAGACAAGGGGTACGAAGTACACGGCCTCGACAAACCGAGAACCTAATTGCTCCTACGGATTACATCGGCTCACTGCTCCTACATCCCTCCTCTGCCGTGGCAGGGCCTCTGCCTCGGAGGATTTCTGAGTTGCGCGTTGCTGCTTGACGCGCCAGTTCGGCTAGGTACCCATGGGCTTGGGCTGTAATAGACCCTTGACGCCATGCCAGCCGATTGCAGCGATAACCAGCTGCAACGCCGTCTGAGCAGGACTTACGTGGAAACATCTGCCTCGTGCGTACGCCGGAGATCTCCAGCCGGCCAGGACAGGCCTGGCGCAGCTGCCGGTTGCAGGCTGAAAACCGAGCTGCATCTGCAGCTAGCGACAGTTCACTCTTCGCCCACTATTCTGTGCCGTGCCTGTGCCTCATCGTACCGAATACTTCGCACGAGACGGATCCCGATAGGGCGACCGGCATGCGGGTTTCGTAATGAGTTGAAGCTTCGGCCCGTGTGCCTGGTCTGGTTGGTTGTGCGGAGAAGGAGAACGGAGTATAGTTGTCTTGGTTGCGCGAGAATGTGTCTTTTGGTTCAAACTCCAAGCAGCATAAATACCTCGGGCGGGCGTGGCATCTTTCCGACACCGCCGTCCCAGTATCTTGCTCCAATCAGTAGCTCAACCATTTGAGCGTCGAGTCCGTTTCAATCCGTTTCTGTTCAAGTCCCCGTCCATACAACCTCATCCGCCAAGATGGTGACAGACCACAAGCCCCTCGTCTCGGCAGACGACGAGTGGTCGCCGCTCAAGGCCGTCATCGTTGGTCGCGCAGAGCATTCTGCCTTTCCCTCGGAGCCCCAGCACATGATCCAGGCGACCATGCCCGAGGAGCACATTGCCAACTTCAAGCGCGAGCCGTCGAACCCCTTCCCGGCCGAGATCCTGGCCAAGGCCCAGGCCGAACTGGACAACTTCGCGACTCTCCTGGAGGAGCAGGGCATCCGCGTGTACCGTCCCAAGAAGTTCGACTGGCTCAAGGTCGGCGGGTACACGGGTGCCATGCCCCGGGATGGGCTCATGACGGTCGGCAACACCCTCATCGAGGCGCCGTTCGCCTGGCGCTGCCGCCGTCACGAGATCCAATTGGGCTACTCGGACATCCTGGAAGAGCTCAGTCGCAGCGGATCGTCTAGGATATGCCGGGCTCCCCTCATCATCGGGCACGACACCCTGTACGACGGCGTTGGCGAGAACAAGGCCGCGGACGGCAATGGCTCCGGGCACTCATGGGCCATTAACAACAGCAGGCCGGCCTTTGACACGGCCGACTTCATGCGCTTTGGCAAAACCATCCTTGGACAGCTTAGCCACGTCACCAATCGCAAGGGTGTTGAATACCTGCAGGCCATGGTCCCCGAGGGCTACACGGTTGAGGTCCTCGACACCACAGATGAGCATGCAATGCACATCGATGCCACCATCTTGCCGCTCCGCAAGGGCCTCTTGGCGTACAACCCGGGCCGTGTTACGGAGGAGGAGCTGCGCCGGCACGCCGTGCTGCGCGACTGGGAGCTGCACGCCTACCCGTTCGTGCCGCAGCCTCGAGAGAGCCCCAGCCCGCCCATGTACATGTGCTCGCCTTGGCTGGTCCTGAACGCGCTCAGCATTGACGAGCGGCGGATCATGGTGGAGGAGAGCGACACGCAGTTTGCGTCGTGGGTGAAGGAGAAGTTTGGCATGGAGCCGATAATGTGCCCTTTCCAGCACGTCAACAGCATCGGCGGCTCGTTCCACTGTGCCACCGTCGATCTGGTCAGATCCGCCGAGTGAGCGGGCTGGAGTGATTGGAACGACATGAAGGTAGAGGGTTCTCTGGTCAATAGTGACAAAATAGATCAAGTCTCTTCGGGTCGATGAGAAGACCGGGATGCAACACCCTTGCCTGCTCCGATCGTGCATGCGAGCTTTGAGCCTTGCTCTGGCGCTCTTCGAAAGATGAGCGATGTGAGCAGTAAGGTGGAACAAATGATTCACGAGAACGGCGCCGGCAGTCCAGACGTGTTCCACTCACACCACATGCACTTTACATGCACTTACATGCACGTTCGGCTCGGCCCCAACCGCCTTCAGTTACTGCGAGTACTCGTAGGCATTCCGTGCCCGTGTGTGCAGTCTGCACGCTGGGCGTTCTGCAGCCGGTGAGCAAGGACCACTAGTCCGTACAGTTTCTCTATTATTGGCTGCATGCTGTACCACAGCAGCCACGCTGCCCAACGGGGTGCATCTCTAGCCAACCGTGTGATGAGTTGAGGTGAATCAATGGATCCATGCAACAGCATTCCCTTGATGCATCCAGGCCTCTCTGCAGCCGAGCTGGATTGGAGCCGGCGAGAGATCTGCGGGGTTTGGCAAGGCGCGATGGCCATGGCTACGAATGTTTGTTTCAGCCAGCATGTAATGAAGTTGATAACTAGTGCATCGCCTGGTTAATAGCTGTCTTCAGCGCATTCGTATCTGCGGTGGCAACTAGAATCCGCCTGTGCGACTTGATCTGTCAAGTGAGGAGAGCCGCAGATCATATCGCCGACGTGACTGCTCCCTGATGAATACCCATGCATACTCGTAGATTCTCGCCATTTATTTCCCTGGGACCTGCGGGGTTGTGTTGCACACAAGCTGAGGGACATGAGGTAGCACCAACTGCCGCATGGTACACAAGGCCGGTGCGAAGTCAATTCGAGGTTCTAACCGCCAGGATGCAGCTGTCGTGGATGCGGCTGGACGCTTCCAGGTTGCAACCCGCAACCCATCCGAGGCCACTTCAATGCAACCGTCTGCACTCTGCATAATTGCCAGTAGTGGTAACTGGCGCAATGAATTATGCTTGATGAACTGAGCTCGATAAACTGAGCTCGTCGTGCGGCGCACCCGATGTCTGACAGCTACTGGAGGAGATACATCCAAGTATCGACTCCCTCATGACAGAAAATACCCACAGCTGCGCCGGTCTACCTGCTCGCCGTCGCTGTTAAACCGAATCTTCCTGCCCGAGATAATCGACACCTCAAGCGCAGCGCCTCTCTTGACCGTCGTGACGCCGCCTGGAGCATGACGCTCACCGGCGTGTTGCCGAGGCAGCAGTCGGTAAACCCGATCACCTAAAGGCGCCCTTAAAATGGCCCCGGTAGTTCTTGGGGACCTCGTGCCGGATGCCGCTGGTCTCGTATACGCGCACCAGGTGCGACGGGGATGGTGTTGACGTCGAGCTTGCCCTTGGTCCCCATGATCTCCGCCATGTCCTCCTGGCCAACGCAGTTCTCGGGTATGCTTCCTTCGTTTGCAGTGCACGCTAGCCCTCCGAACTCCAGGCTGTTGCTGTAAATCTTGGGAGTCGCTTGGGAGACTATGTACATGGAGACTTATCACAGCAGCAGACAGAGCATCAGATCACCAATCTACAGTAGAAACAAGGCTTTCAAGACTCAAGAGCAGGATTGTTCAATTTTGTGTGCTCTCGAGTGCTGTTGCCCACGTACAGCGACTATTGAATGAGTGTAATGCAGTTGGGGTGTTCATTGAACAAGAAACGAGCTGCCAACGGCCGCGCATTTTGTTGCTTAACGCGGCCGCAGAGGCTTTTGGCCGAGGGCTTAGGCCTTCACAGCCGGGAGGAGCCTCTTAAACCCACCACTGCAGCAGACAGCCTTCTGCAGCTCGACCATCCGCTTCTGGTCGCCAGTAGGGTCGGCCGAGTCAGGCTCGAGAGCCCAGTCGAGGAACTCGTTGGTGTAGTTGGGCGTGAAGTCGGGGCTCAGGACCTGGAGCCTCTGCCCGTACTTGGTGACCTTGTCCCAGTCTCGCTTGACGTTCTTCAGGTCCTGCGAGAAGTAGGCGTAGCTGCGCTCGAAGATCTTCCAGTTGAGCTGCGTGCCCATGACGGGCTTGAAGTCGACGTATTCCTTCCAGGCCGCGTGGGGGTCGGCGAGGACAAAGTCGGTCGCCTTCTTGACGGCGCGCATGAATGCTCGGACCTTGTCGGGGTTCTGCGCGATGAACGACTCGTTTCCGATGTACAGGATCGAGCAGAAGCAGCAGCATCCGAGCTCGGCGAGTTCGTCGATGCGAAGCATCTGGACGTCAGACTTGTCGCGGCCCTGGGCAGCGAGCCACTCCTCGAGCTCGACCATCTGCACGTTCTCGAGGCCGATTCCGGCATCGATCTCGCCGCTGATGATGGCCTTGGAGACGTTCATGCCGCATCGGATGGCGGTGTAGTCGGCGGGCGTCAGGCCGTAGTGCGAGGTGAGTTCATCGATCTGGATCTTGCCGAACTCACCGACGTAGCCGATGCGCTTGCCCTTGAGGGAGCGGAAGTCGGTGGTGATTCCAGACTCCTTGAGGTAGACGACACCGGTGAAGGGCTCATCGAGGAGGCTGCCGATGGAAAGGACGGGGAAGTCACGGGCTTTGGCCTGTACAATAATTAGAGGCGACACACGGAAACGCATCTGGCTGGCGGTTTGTAACTTACAGCCAGAGTGTGGATCATGGCCTTGAAGCCCAGGTCAACCTTGCCCGTGCCGATGATTTCGGTGACATCCTAGAGTGAACAGTAAGCAAACGCGCTCGCATTCGAACGGCATTCGTCTTACGCTGGGATCGTTTGGCTCCAGCAAAGCGACCTTGATGCCCTCTTCCTTGAAGAATCCCTTGGCCTGGGCCAGGTATAGCGGTGCGTGGTACGGCGTGGCGTGCCTGAATAGCGTCAGCAGCTTCATCTTATAACATCACGCATGCCAGGCCTACCAGTTGGTGAGGAACGTGATCTTATCCGTAGACATGTTGGCAGATCAAGCGCAGAGCTGCAGGAGTTAGTTCACCCGTCGTCACGGAGGGGATGGGGAGTTCCAAGAAGCATATCCTTTCGCTGGTATTATCCAGATCAAGTTCACCGGTATTTCTCAGAACAACAGACTCGCCGAGCTTGCCTTTGGTGAGGCCATGAGGCGACCCCGAAGGTTCAAGCACGGCTACGTCATGTCGAACACCCGGATGCATTCTTGTACTACTTTACCTCGATCTGTAGATAGTTCCATTGCGACAGATGCCATGGCTCCTTGAAGCTAATCGCGTACCAATAGTACGGCCTTTGAAAGACTGGTGATGTTGATTCGAAGTGGATGTGATAATGCAATGACAGCGGAATGTCGTCGAGTTGGTTGTGTGAAGACGGAGCACTTTACCCCTCATGTGGGACGCGGGAGTTTATATTGCTCCCAAACAGTGACCGAGATCGGGTCTCCACTGTGTTTGCGCGTCGATTTGATAGGACTGAACCGCGACCGATGATGTATGTACTCCGTAATGGGCGATAACTCGCTGCGGTTCGGGTCTTGAAAAGCCGCAGTGAGGGGCTTTGTGGGTATCAACGGCTGGCGGCTGCAATCACCGGCATGGTTCTCCCCGGATATCGGCGAACGGGATAATCGAGAGGATACAGGTGCCTTTAAGCCAGCGATAGCCGCTTGGGTGATTTGATCCAATTTCTGGCTTAACTCGAGTGCCTTGAGGTCATGGCATGTACGTCGACAACGGACAGCCACTTATACTAGTGAATGAGCTATTGATGCTGCCTCAACTTCCTGTAACTATGGAGGTTCTAAGCGGACCTCGAAACCGAAAGTGGGCGCATTCCCTTAAAATGCCAACATTTGGATCAGTCGTCCATTCCGCATGCTCCCGCCTCGGAACCCGCAACCCATACAGGCGCCTTAAGAGAACTTAACCTGGGACGAGCTCAGGGTAAGGATATATCTTCCGCCAGCCCTCTCCGTGACGCTATAAATCTTCTTGCCTCTCTTGTCGTAGCTCATGTCCTCTGGGCTAGGCGGCACAAAGCCCTTGTTGTTATGGGCCTCCTTGCCCGGAATCCATCCCCAGATGTCGCCGGCGCTGTCGCCATTGCTCCGAGAGATGTAGATCTTGCCGTCGGCCTGGACGGCGCCCTGCGTCCGTTCAATACCGACGCAGTACGCCCAGACACCCTTAGCGGTCTTGCCGTCTGCCTTGAGCTTTCGCGTCTTGTAGTCGAGCTCCCATTGCACCATTCGGATGGGTGCTGAGTCGGACTTTTGGTACTCGCCGATGAGGAGACGATCAGGCGAGGTGGTGCGATCCAGAGCGATATAAGAGAACTGGAAGTTGAACGACGGCGTCCACTTGTACCAGCTGACAAGGCGTCAGCATCTCAATGCAGAAAAAGCCTTGAACAACATCAAGCAGGGGGTTCATTAGCCAATAGAGTCTGTCAACTTACCGGATCTGAGGGATGACATATTTATAGCCCGCGGCAGAGTACTTGCCAGGGCTGTTCTTGCCGACCTTGTCGCCGGACTCGACTTCCCAAATGTTGTTCATGTCAAACACCCTGATGCCGTTCTTAGTGTCGACAACCCAGAGGGTGTCGCCGTACCACATGATCCCGCCGGCATGAACAGGGACCTCCTTGAAGTTGTCGTCGGCATCGGGGTATACCAGGAGAGCATGGCGGTACTTGTCGTTTGCCCGGTTGATAAAGGTGACGCGCACGCTCTTGTCGTCATCCCGGTGCCAGCTGACGATCCAGCCATCCTTGCCTTCGTAAGTACCCGCGTCGAGGGCATCTGCTGTGGAGGAAATGCCCTGCGGCACCCATTTGCTGGTGTTCTGGTCGTCAAAGTTGGCCGTCTTCTCCCAAGCCTTCTTGCCGTTGGAGTCGGTGGTCATCTTGTGGTTTCCATCGTCGAATAAGTCCGAGACCTTGACCTTCTTCTTGGCATCTGCGAAGATCTTGGACAGTGGTGCGAGATGAGCGTTGTCGCCCTGGTCGACGAGGACAAAGTCGGCGCCATTTCTCTTCTTTTCGGCACTCGTGCAACTGCTAGGGCTTTCGCACAGGGAAACTGTGCCAGTGGCGAGGACCAAAAGCATAGACAACTTCATTGTATCCGGGGTGTAAGAAGATGAAGCACCAAGAAACTTGTCGATATCTCGAGGTCGCAACCACGCCACTTAAATCCTACGGAGCATAGTTCGAGGAGACCCTCTTTGGCACCGCATAAAATGCACGTGGGACAGCTGAAGCAGGGATGCCTTCAGCCCTTTGCACATAAAATTATGAGCACGCGAGCAGTTCTAAATCGATATGCCCCTGAGGCTCAACAAAGGTAAAAGCTAGAGTAATGTCTTTGGCGCATTGCCCAGGCTGTGGGCGGATGATGCAACTCTACTGGCTCCCTGGGACGTAAGCGGACTTCTGGCTACCCCGACCGCCCCGACTTACAAAGGAATATGCAGATCAGTTTCCTTAGTTACTCATAGCTGAACCACCCTGATATTTGCTCGACGTCATAGGACTAGAGCCAGTGGGCCAGCAGGCCAGGTTCGATTTGCCAGACTCGGAGATTAGAAGGACTTGTCGCACGGGAGTTCAATGTCGCCGTTTTGCCATGGACCAATTAGGCAAACAGTGCGGTTGAATTCATGTGCAACCCAGCGACTGCAGTCAGTCATCATGCTGTCATCCCCAGGAGCTTCGCTTTACAATGCTCTTTTTGCTTGCAACAGCTCGGGTCATAATCCATGTCGGCAGCGACAGCAATCATAGTTTTGGTCCTGCTCGTCACTCCTTCTCAATGCTTTGTTCAGCACCGTTGCTGGCAACTCTATGTTCACTTCATATTCAGGCCGCTATATACACCATTGTTTACTCAAGAAAGTCTTCGTTCTGAAACAGCAACAAACTTAGTCTCTACCACGCAGCTTTGGCCATCCAGCCTTGGGGCCACTTCCTAACCCAAAATCTCCTCACTTCATCAAGGAGGATAATCCAGAGGCCGAAAGCAAAGGGCAGGAACCAATATTCCACGGGGACACCAGCCGTGCCAATGACGGTCTGGACAGACGGAATGTAGAGCCAAATGACAGCCATTCCCAGCGCAAACAAGATGGACGGGAAGAGCCACAGGTTCTGCGTCTCCTTGTTGAACAGCGGCGGGTGCTGGAAGATGCTGAGGCGTCGGGTCCTGGTCGCCATGAGGTTGAACCACTGCATAACCACAAGGTTGACGAAGTAGATGGACGACGCCTCTATGAGCTTCTGGTTGTAGTAGTCGGGGTCGATGTAGCTCGGCAGCTGTCCGAAGCTGAACCACAGGTCCCGGAATGGGATTCCGTTTCGCTGCAGGTACCAGTAGGACATGGCGAACGATGCCAGGGTCTCGGTCACACCGATGATACCGTACGCATGTAGGATCAGTTGCCAGTTGACCAGCCGATCTTTCTTGACATTCCTGGGCCGGCGCAGCAACACATCTGCTTCGGGCTTCTCAAACGACAGAACCGTGGCGGCGGCGCAGTCGGTGAAGCAGCTGTCTGCTGTTAGCTTGGACATCCCAGCCGGGGGTTAGACAGAGTGCTCACCAAATGATGATCATGAGAAAGGACGACAGAATCTGGGGCAGGCCGAAGAGAACAGACGTCATGACAGGCCAGAACTCTGAGAAGCTGCCAGCTGGAAGCAGGTACGCAATGACCTGAGGCTCGAGTCAGCACACGTAACCGAGGCCACGAGTACAAGGCAATCGTCGATGCTCACCTTTTTCAGGTTGTCAAACACAACTCGCCCATACTGGACAGCAATCACAACCGAAGAGAAGGAATCCAGGAGAATCATGTCGGCAGCTTCCATGGCAATGTCCGAGCTGCCGCCAAGAGAAATACCAACATCAGCGGCCTTCAGCGAAGGAGCGTCGTTGACGCCGTCGCCAGTCATGGCAACAACGTTCTCCCTCTGGTATTCCAGCACGATCCTGAGCTTCTGCTCTGGAGTGGTTCGGGCAAAAACGACCTCTTCGTATTCCGTCAGCAGCTTCCACTGGTGCTCGTTGAGTCCCGTCAGCTCCGGCCCGCTGATGACGATGGCGCCTCGGGAGCCAGTCAAGCCAGCAGCCTTCATCTCCTCGTCCTCTGACGTGGAGCCGGAACCAGGGTCTGGGTATCTCTCGAGATTGTCGACGTTGTCCACGTGAACACATGTGACGATGCCTGCTTCGCGGGAAATGGCCAGCGCAGTTAGGGCAAAGTCGCCAGTTACCTGTAGAGCGCGGGTCAATTAAATAACCGAATGAATTGGAGATGGGTTTGGAGCGCACCATGGCGATCCTAATGCCAGCACCACGGAGAGTAGACACGACGTCGCGAATCTCTGGCCTCAGGGGATCGACAATGGCAACCATTCCAACGAGGGTCAGGCCGGACTTGGCCTGCTCCGTCATCGCTTCTTCGTACTTGGTGGTGTCTGCATCGTCCTTTATCATGCCGCTCGGCACAATCTTCCGCGCAAGCAATAGACACCGTTTGCCCTGCGAAGAGTAGATGTTCTTGATGTGCTCAAACGTGGCGGCAACATCTTTGTCAAGCGGTACCACTGCGCCTGAGCCCGTAAGATAGTGCGAACAGCGGCCAATAAGTACATCCGGAGCACCCTTTATTGTCAACAGTCTGCGGCGATGTTAGCCAGGCCATCACCGTTGTAAGATACTAGCGAACGAGATGCTCACAGATCGTCATCTCCAAACCGAGCGGCGGCCTCGCTGTGGAGCGTCCGGTGAATGGCTTCCCGACGAGCGCTCTTGAAGCACCGAATCATGAACTTGTTCTTGCTGTTGAACCCAAGCTCATACACCCTTTGCCAGCAGGCTCTAAAGTACGCCACGTTGCCGTCTTCGAGGGACTCGGAGAATCGAAGGACAGCAGTGTCAGTCGCATCGCCAAAGACGTTTCTCTTCTCAACCGGGACGTCCGGCTGGGCCGCATCCATCTCCGCGGCGTTGCAGAGGGCCGCCAAGGCACCAAGCTGGCCAAAGGTAGCCACAGAGTTGTCTTCGGTGCCGCTGGCCTTGTTGGAAGCCCTTTCTTTTTTGAGCGACTCGACGGACATGTTGTTGGTGCCGATGGAGCAATCCGTGAGGGACATCTTGCCCTGGGTCAATGTGCCCGTCTTGTCAGAGCAGATGACTGACACCGACCCGAGTGTTTCCACCGTCACGAGCGACTTGCAGAGAATCATGTTCTTCTTCATCATGTTTGCCGTGATTGTCAGCCCTGCCGTGATGGCAATTGGAAGACCTTCGGGGATAAAGGCCACGGCAACACTGACGCAGTTCACGATGAGTGTCGGCACATTGATCCAGTTCGGGTAATCGCGTCTTAGCCAAGTACCCCTATGTTCCTGGATTAGCCGGCGATCTGTGGATTCCAAGGTTCTGGTCATACATACCACACAATGAGCACGACGGCGATCATGGCAAACATGATCGCGCAGATGAATAGGACAAAGTAGAGCACTTCCTTCTCGAGCGTCGTCATCTTGGACTTGGGCTCGTTGGTCAGGGCGGCGATGCGGCCAAACACAGTCTTGTCTCCGGTGGCCACGACAATTCCAGTTCCGGAACCAATGATGCAGTGAGTTCCTTGAAGACCAATGTTGTGGGTTTCCAGATAGTTGACATCCGTGTGGTTGACAGTACCCGCGACGGGTCGCGACTCTCCCGTCAGGACCGAACGGTCAAATTTCGCGTCCGAGGAGATCTGGATGAAGCGCATGTCGGCTGGGAGTTTGTTGCCCGCCTTGATGGAGACCAAATCGCCCGGAACAAGGTCCTCGGCCGGAAGATGAAGCAGCTTATTGTCTCTGGTGACCTGGCAATGCTCCGGCAGCATGTCTTTGATGGATGACATGACCCGAGACGTCGACCAGTCCTGGAACATGGCGAAGGCGGCCTGGATGAAGAAGACGGCGAGGAGGACAATGGCCAGGGCCTGGAGTTGACCGTCAGATCAACGCGATTAAATGCAGAGCACACATCTATGGTGTTCGTACCAGGTTGGCCAAGGCAGGGGGTTCACCAAGAGGTTTCCAGGAGACGAACACGAGGATGCTTCCCACGAGGAGAATGCCTCCAAAGCCTTTGAAAAAGTAGCCGAGTATGGTGAGGGTCCGGTTCGTCTTGGGCGGCGATGGTGTATTTCTGCCATATTCTTGGAGCCGGCGCTTGGCCTGGTCGTCTGACAGACCGCTGTCGGGAGATGTAACCAGTCTCTGAGCTACTTCGGATGGGGTAATTATATGCCACTCGAGGTCGCTGAGGTCTATCACGTCGCTTGTTAGTGTTTCAAAAGGCTACGGTTCTCGACATCACCACAGCCTACCCTTTGCAGCGGTGTCGGCAGCGCGGGCCACTTCAGCGCGGGCTTTGCCCTTGGTATCATCGATTTGGAACGAGCTGTTGCATTCATCAACGGTGGGCTCGCGGCCATCGCTACGGAACGCCGACTTACACCGTGCGATACTGGATCGGCAGCGTAACGGCAGGGTCAACGGGGCCTCGCGAGTGAATGCTCCGAATGGCAAGGGAGTCGGTCGAGTTGGCACGGTTCAGGGGCGGCCGCGACTGGCGACGACTTGGTCCCTGCTCCTCGTCGCGCCAGCGGACACGCTCTGCCGCCTGCGCCTCGGCGAGTTTCTCGGGAGACATGGCGAGGGTTGGGGAAAGGCGAGGGAGCAGAAAGGGCAGAGGGCCGGGGCGAAGAGCGGGAAACGAACAAAGGCTGAGCAGGACCCAGGAGAACTACGAGAGTCGAGGAGGCGAATGGAGGGAGCATTATATCCTCCATAGCAAGCGCCGCTACACCGAATCCAGCTGCTCCTCTCCAGCTGCTGCTGCTGCTCCCCGTTGCGACGGCCAACGGAGCCGCGTTCAATGCAGTTACGACACCCTCGCTTAATGGAAATCACATGCGGGCGCGGGCGAGGGCGAGGATGCGGCGACCAACGCTGCCGGCGGCGGGCTGGACTCACGTCGCAAGCTGGAAACGGGAGGGCTATGCACAGCGACTGCGCTATCGGGTTGCGAAATTGCCTCGTCCGAGATGTGACGGCCGGAGGGGGCCGTGTAGCTTTATGTTTGTCTCGCCGTAACAGAGGCGAGGTAACGGCCATGAGGCCGCGAGAGCGTGCCGCTATGAGCGATATACGTCGGTGAGACTTGCGCGCGTCACCTGGGGAAATGCAGCCCTGCGCGCGGGAAAGGCACGGATCGGCAAAGGCCATTGGGCAGGCAAGCCGGCAGCAGGGAGGCGCCGGCTCGGCTGGCTTCCGGGAAGGGCAATTTGTCAATGTGGCTGTTGGTTCTGCAGTCCCCTTGTCGTCATAACAGTCCGTATAGTCGGCTCAACGGCCCTCCACGATCCAGCATCGCCAGCCACCTGCTCGAGGCCTCCCACCCCGACGCGGGCTTTCGGTGAGGCATTTCAAAATTTCGCAAAGCGCCGGTCTTTTTTGCTCCAGAGTCTGGACTTGTCTATGGGTTTTCTCGTACTGCCAACGTCCCATAGCCCACCTCCCAGGCGGAACTTTTGTGGCGTGTCCCTTGAGCCGTTCTGGCTGAAAACAATTGATGCAGCGGGACTGCGCCTCGTCGGCTGGATGCGCTCGTCTGGCGGCGCGTTGACCGGAGCGATTCATCGCAGCAGCCATCGCCGCGGGCTGACAGGCTGGACGGCATCCCATCTTGGGTTGTCTTGGACGTGCGTCGTGAGAGCCCATTTGGCTGCGAATCACTTCCCGGCCGGCCACGTTGCACGGCGTCGCCTGCCGCGTAATTGCCAATATTCGATGATAAGGCAGTCGATCGGACAATGCCTCGCTGCACTGCATCCCTTGCTGCAGATGCGGCTGCGACGCTGAAATGGGGTTGCCGCGCGAGGCCCGTGTAAGTGGCTTGCGGTCCGCACCACGCAGTGCACGTTCTGCTGAAAAAAGACGTGATGAAGCCGCTCTGCTCTCCAAGCCCAACACGTCACGGCGGCAGCAAGTGATATGCGACGCGTCAGGCCTGGGACTTTATCACCGTAGCCCCCCATCCCATTCAGTGCTGATCTTTTCGGAGCTTCGCATATTTTACTGCATGGTATCAAACTATCAATACATTGCCCCAAGGCGTGACCCTCGCAGCCATACTGGCGATTTTCCCGCCGCTGCATCGCGTCCACCGTACCGAACGGCCACCTCCCCAACCGCCTTCGCCTTCTCCTGCATCGCGACGCTTCCTTCTCCCATCAATGCTGCCACGAAGGCCTCGCCCAGAGCCTCCGCGTGCCATACGGGAGCGTGTCCCTGCTGGGCCAATTTTCTACGCTGAGGTACTCGGATATCCGCCCAAGGTTGTACAAGTTGACCCATAGAGGCAAGATGATCTGTGGCACTCCGGCACTGCCACCGCTGTCAGTACATGCGATGCGCGTCGTTGTAGCTTTGTACACTGACAGAATGGCTTCATTATAGCAATGTACGCCTCCGTGGTGCACAAAGAGGTGACATGCCTATTGTGAATAGCGATACCAGGCCGACGTTGAACCATATCTCCAGTCGAATCGTTCACCCTCACTGTATTTTTACTGACCCCAGGAAATCGTCGCTGTGTCCTCCAATCTTCCCAAGCTTCTACAGCACCTGGGTGTTTATAGACTGCAGCACCGGGACGGGTGCATCTGCCATCGCCCGCACGATGCTCATCATACTGAACGCCGGTGCAGACTATAAGCACCGTCGGAGCCTTCTTCAAACACACTGCAAGCTCCTTGTCTGCTCTTCCGCAGGCTTTTACAAGCGGCGGATTGACGTCCAGGGGAGGCCCGGCTCGCCTCGGGAAGGCCATGGAGATCTACGGAACAACTGTTGTCTCACAAGTTGATCGGTTTCACGACCCCCTGTCCGAAAGGTGGATTCGTTTCGATGAGAGCCTTGAGGAAAAGACTAGTCCGAAGATGAAACGCAGTTGGGTACGTTGTCCGGGCTTCCAGGGCACGGGAAAATATGTCCTGTCCATTCGAATTGCGCAAAAGTGCCAGATAACAGTCGCCATTCTCGGCCATCACTATAGATGGCTAGGCAACGAGGACCACGACCGTCGGTTCAACCTTGATGATGAGACTGAAACGTCCCGGTACAGAGCCCAGTACTCGTCAGTCTCCCATGGCACAATGACCAGTTCAAAGTCCATGAGCTTGTTGATGCCCGCCACGCCAGGCGGCGTTACGAGGCGTGTGATCGTACGAGCGCTGGGAGGTGGCCACGGTAAGGTGACGCCGGCGAAAGCGCGCCGGACCTTGTGGTCGTTGCTCGGTCTGCTCTCCTCCGAGATTCCGGACTGGACGGAGCACTGGCCGGCCCGCAGCGGGTATAGGGTAGATCAATATCTGTGAGCTGCCGGACTCTTAGATCCACTTTGAAGGTCTGTTGACACATGTGTTAAGAAGGAGATTCCTGATGTTGCTTTACTATCCGTGAAACCAATTCACTGAATGGCGAGGAGATATTGCTCAGCAGCCATGGTAGCTTGGGCAAGCAGTAAATGAACCGCGCATGTGAAGTTACTATGAACATGCAACGAACATCTACGAGATTACCATTTTACGAGGTATGTACTCCATGTTCACATCAATAAGCATGGAGCCGTAGATACATTGGCAATACCCACCCACCAGAGAGAGCATACGCTGTATGGGCATGTGTGCAATACCAAGGGAGTGCAGGGTGTGTTGTTACGAGCCAAGAGATCGTGATGCACCCCGACCAACAACAAACAGCCTACTTGGTACGAAACCTAGTTTCAGCTTCTCGTTCAAAGTCAAAGATTCGACGCATATACGGAAGTAGCTCCGGTCAAGCGGCAGCCACGATTGCGACCCAGCATGAGCCAACAGCCGCTGCCGGTAGAAACGGGTTGTTTATCACGTCACTCTTTCATATCTCCGGTTGTAGCGAGCCACATAGTAGCACGAGTTCAACGGGAGCAAGCCGGATTAGGCTCCGTTGCCACGGAACTCAAATAATTAGAAGTGAAGAATGATGAATAGTCCGGCCGCGGATCACAAAGAAAGAAAGCTTGCATCGATGCAGCCGCATCCGGAGGCTCGGAGCTCACGTGAAGGGTGTCGAGGCTTGTTTAGGCACGGCCCGATGCAGTTAGTCTCCGACATGGAAACCTTGACCCGAATGGAATGCGACAGCTCTTGGCGGCCGGACTGGCGCGTGACCAGGCGAACTGGAATCCTCGCCCTCTCGAGCGTCAGCCACGCGTGCCAGCCACGGTGCCACGCGGTGTCTCGCAGCGGGACAGACGTCTGGGTGCGATGGATGTCTCAGCGAGGACAATGTGCGAAGCTGGGTGCGGCCCGCCACAGCAACAATGGCCTGTCTCACTCCGCCTCGCACTGTCCAAGGCCCGTGTGCCGATGTGCAACAGCCTCTGCACTCGTAATGCGACGTCGGGCTGGGGGAGGCAGTTCTGCTCGCAAATGAACCAAGCTGCGGCTTCTCGGCAACGGTGTGCATAGAGGACGAAGGGCGATTGATTCTCCGCGCGCGAACCGTGCCGTCCACGCCCAGGCCTGTCCTCGGGGACGCGGCTGAGAGGCCAAAGGGGCTGTCGGCTGGCGGCTAGTGAGCTCCCTGCCAAGTGGCCGTCCTCCCCCGCCAACCTAGAGGCACGAGCATGACAGGTGACATCCATCGTCGCCGGCTAGGGTCTTCTTCGGCCCGTATTGCGCATGGCATCATGATTACGAACCACCACATCGCGGCTGCATCTGCTCGCCGTGCCGTGTCAGTAGGTGGCCGGGTCCAGCAGACTGGACGAGATGGCGCGCGTCGCGCCGTCAAGAGAGGGAGGGGGAGCTGGCAGGAGAGCCGAGCCGAGGCGACACGACACGAGGCAAGACAGCGACGGTGCAACGCTGGGTGAATGTCGACGATCAGCGAGGTACGGGGGACCACGTCGAACGGCCGGGCAGCGGCAAGCCTCGCCGGATGAAACTGACGGGCCAAGCATGAACGAACCACGCAGCCGTCATCGGCCAGAGAAGCGCCGAGCAGAAGGGCGAAGCTACTCGTATTGCTCCATCCGCCCGTAAGACGACAATCCGGCGATGGCGTCTCGACTCTGGGCGCGTGTGTCTGGAGATGAGGTTGAAAATTCTCGCCGTCTCGGCCAAATCCACCCACAATCCCGCCATGAGGCACACCCCGGCAACGCCACAAACCCCGTGGGCAGCCGAGGCGAGGTCCTCTCCCTGCGAGGGCCGTGGTGAGGTGGGTGCGCCAGGCCCATGTGCAGGCGCGGGTTACCACCACAACCGGCGCCAGGCCGCTCTTGGACCCCTGACTTGATCGTTCTCCCACCCATCCACGTTCGTTCGTTCCATCTGCCTGCGATGGACGCTCGCCGGCAGCCGGGAGACGACAGCGGTGTGCGCTGCAAACGGGGAGCGGCGGCGAATGGTGATGGGGTGGCGGAGACGCGAGCCGTGTCGCTCGCATGGAGCCTCGCGGCGCGTCCTCCGTCCGCGGCCAGCGACCGCAACAGGCTCAAGCTCCAGGCTCGACGAAGCAGCTGACATGCCAAATGCGCTGCAAACCTGCCGAGCCAGATCCGCATCCCGGAGGACTGGTCGATGTGGCGCCAAGCGGCCGCTAGCTCGGTCAATTAAGGTGCTGCCACGCGCGGCTTGGAGACTGCGGTGGGGGGGGCATAGCGCATCGAGTACGACCGAAAATTGGCCCATTGGGAGACGAGGCCCCGTATGTCATGCTTCCCCGTCCTTGGCCATGCGCCGGAGGGAGGACCTGGGGGGGATGGAGGGGGATGGAGGGGGACGGAGGCGGAGAGGCATGGACGACATGGTGAGAACGAAACGGCGACCGTTGGGACCTGATGCAGCAACGAGCATCGCGACTGGAAACGGTGGTGCCGTGGTACAGTGCCTCTGCCACCGCAAGCTGCACTGTACATCGCCACTGCATCGTACAGCACGGCACTGGACGGACCCGCTAGGTACGAGCAGCGCCTTGTGAATAATAACAGTAGGTTTGTGGCAGACCCTGCCAAGCGCACAGGTCGATCTCGGACGGCGGACAGTGGGCCAGCGCCCACAGCGCTGCGGCCCTCGTGACCAACAACAACAGCCCGACGACTCGCGTCCGGGCCCAGCATGGACTGAGGCTCGTCGACTCCGTCAGGTACCGGCCGCGGTCAGCCGGACGGAGCCGGCTGTGGACGGAGCCGCCGAGGGCAGCGTCCATGGCACCATGGCACGACGGCGGCGACGAGTATTTCCGTCCGTCAGCCAGTCGCCTGCGCTGCGAGTCAAGCTGACGGCGCGATACTGTGTACAGGCGCGAGTGCGTGCGGTGAATCATCCATGACGAGCAGACGCAGCCGGGGGCGACGATCAACTCCAGACTCCATCCCCGATGCGCGCATCGCCAGCATCAAGCCACGTCCCTAGCCTCACCGCTGAACACCTCCCCCTCATCCCCAAACTCTCGGGGCAATCTCCAATTTTTACCCACGGGGAGGAGCAGGACCGCGGCGCCCACGCTCGACGCGCCGCGCATGACAGGAGGCCAAACGGAGATGAAGACTGACTCTGTCTCCCCTGCCCCAAAGAAGCCAACGGCCGGCCCTTCTCGGCGCTTCTCTGCCACCCGGTGTGGGCCCTCCGCCTCCATCCTCCCACTATCGTCGGCCTTACTTCGTAGCCCAAGCCCGTCTGCGCCCCGCATATCCCCACGCGGGTTCCCCGGACGCGCTCGCGCCTGGGAGTCGGGCGCTGCAGACGCACCGAGTTGGCCTGGTGAATGGCCTGGTGAATAGCCTTTGCGGTGGTGGCAGGGCGCCGCGGTTTCGAAGCTTTTCCTCCCCAGCGTCCTGCTCCGTGATGCACGCCTGCTTGGCTCCGCTCCGGCGCCCGTATGCCCAGCGCCACCCCTGTCCGCCTCCCCTTCCCACCCCCTTCGGCCCCATCCTTGCCCCGTGCTCGTCGTCGTTTTGCCTTGCCGCGAGCGTGGATGGATGGGTGCGCACCGTACGAGTGCCTGCGCTTGTATCCGCCGCGGCGCGCATGCTCATGTGTGCTCGTATGCGGCGAGGACGGACTAGAGATGCTGTGGGTGAGGTGGGCGTGGTCGTAGTTGCCCCCCGGGATGCCACCGTCCATCACCATCTGTCGCGCGAGGAATAAAAGGAGGCTGCTCTCGCCCCCTTCTCCCGCTTCGTGTCTTGCCTTCCTCGTCTCGTCCATCTTCACTTGTCTCACGGGCACCCCTGCACCCCCCACATACAACAAAGAGATCTCAGTTGTCTCTCCTGGGGATCGACAAAACAAATTCTCTCCCTTCGCCTTCTCTCCTTTCCACCCCCCAAGTCAACACACAAGGCGCGTCTCGAGAGAGAGAAAACCCGACAATGACCGACATCGTCGAAAAGACGGGCGACGGGCGCAAGCCCTCGGTCGCCCTCCACACTGCCCACGATGTCGAGCACATCGAGGCCCCCGTCACCTGGAAGGCCTACCTCCTCTGCGCCTTTGCCTCGTTCGGTGGCATCTTCTTCGGTTACGACTCTGGTTACATCAACGGTGTCCTCGGCGCCCAGATCTTCATCGACGCCGTCATGGGCGGCCCCGGCTACAAGGAGGTCTCGGAGAGCAAGACGTCGCTCATCGTCTCTATCCTGTCCTGTGGAACCTTCTTTGGCGCCGTCATCGCTGGTGACGTTGCCGACCGCATTGGCCGCAAGTGGACCGTCATCATGGGCTGTGTCATCTACGCCGTCGGTGTTGTTATCCAGATGATCACGAGCCCCTCCGCCGCCCTCGGCCCCATCGTCGCCGGCCGTCTCATTGCCGGTCTCGGTGTCGGCTTCGAGTCTGCCATTGTCATTCTGTACATGTCTGAGATTGTGAGTCGGCCTCGAAACCAACGAGAGCCCGAGTTTGAGCTGACCGATTCCCTGTAGTGCCCCCGCAAGGTCCGTGGCGCCCTCGTCGCCGGTTACCAGTTCTGCATCACCATCGGTATTATGCTGGCGTCCATTGTCGTCTACGCGACCAAGAACTACACCACCACCGCCGTCTACCGCGTCCCCATCGCCATCCAGTTCCCCTGGGCCATCATCCTCGGCGGCGGCCTCCTCTTCCTCCCCGACTCCCCCCGCTACTTCGTCAAGAAGGGCGAGATCCAGCGCGCCATCAACGCCCTCGCACGCGTCCGCGGCCAGCCCGAGACCTCCGAGTTCGTCCAGAGCGAGATTGCCGAGATCATCGCCAACGAAGAGTATGAGCGCGCTCTCATCCCCTCCACCACCTGGTTCGGCAGCTGGGCCAACTGCTTCAAGGGCAGCCTGTGGCAGTCCAAGTCCAACTTGCGCCGCACCATTCTCGGCACCTCTCTGCAGATGATGCAGCAGTGGACCGGTGTCAACTTCATCTTCTACTACTCGACCCCCTTCCTGCAGTCCACCGGCGCCATTGACAACTCCTTCCTCATCTCCATGATCTTCACCCTCGTCAACGTGCTCTCCACGCCTCTGTCTTTCTGGACCGTCGAGCGCTTCGGCCGCCGCACCATCCTCATCGCCGGTGCCTTTGGCATGCTGGTCTGCCAGTTCCTCGTCGCCATCATCGGCGTCACCATCGGCTTCGACCACACCCACCCCGACCCCAACGACAGCACCAAGAACATTGCCAACAACATCCCCGCCGTCAACGCCCAGATTTCCTTCATCGCCATCTTCATCTTCTGGTTCGCCTCGACCTGGGGTCCCGGTGCCTGGATCGTCATTGGCGAGATCTTCCCGCTGCCCATCCGTTCCCGCGGTGTCGGCCTGTCCACTGCCTCTAACTGGCTGTGGAACACTATCATCGCCGTCGTCACCCCCTACATGGTCGGCCAGGACAAGGGCAACATGAAGTCGTCCGTCTTCTTCGTCTGGGGTGGCCTCTGCACCTGCGCCTTTGTCTACGCCTACTTCCTCATCCCCGAGACCAAGGGCCTGTCCCTGGAGCAGGTCGACAAGATGATGGAGGAGACGACCCCCCGCAAGTCGGCCAAGTGGAAGCCCCACCAGACCTTTGCCAGCTCCGCTGGCGCGCGCGAATACATGGAGAAGGCGTCGGCTGAGGATGTCGAGCACCGCTCTGCCGTCTAAGCGAGGGCTGGCCTCTCATAGTGATTTTAATGCGTGGTGATGTGATGGATGAGCATACCCCGGGGAATGAGGCGTTAAGACGTGAGACGCATTATAATTTGAGTTGCCGTCATGTCAGTTGTAAATCTACGGTTAAATATCAACCAACATCAATTGTTTATACCTTTACTCTTGTCACATGTGAACTGAAGACGATTTCTACTTGTATTCCCACTAGATTACCTAGATTATCTCGACGCCCCGTCAACCTTTACCGTGGACTGCGGGTAAAAACAAGCTACAGACTACGGGCTACACGCAGTAGGGTTTCTGCCTGCCCTGAATCTTAACTTGCTAGCGGCCACCCACCACTTCTGGTGTGGTTCGCCTGCATTGACCAGGCCATTTCCCAGCTTCACGACATTCCAACCCCGGGAAAAAAGCTGCAAAAAAAATCAAGACCAAGACCAAAAAGACTCCTCCGGAAAGACTCGAACTTTCAACCTCCTGATTAACAGTCAGACGCGCTAACCAATTGCGCCACAGAGGACGGACGAACCGTCGATAATGATTGGTCGGCTGGCTTTGTATTTGCCTACAAGAAGCCATGGTTGTGGGAGTGGGTCGTGTCGCATCTCGAGTCGGTTGAGTGAAGCGAGTAACTCCACTGCACTGCGCCAGAGGTTCCCACATCACGGCCACAGGGCTCAAGATGAACTTTTGTTCAATTGGATGGAAGAGTGGGAGTCTTCTCGTGCCAGTTCATAACTCCCTTTGTGTGGGGATTGGTTCGTATGTGTATGTGCTGCTAACAATGGTCCTGTTGGAAAAGGCATGTACATAGATGACAACTTGTTTATATTTATTCCTCTCGAGGACCTACTTTGTTTATGGGTGTTTCTATTTGCACCCTGCCCACACATATATGGTTGCATATGTCTATTTATTGTTCTATAGTGAGACAACTTGTCATACGAAGTACAAAGTGACAGGACCAACGATTATTGACATCAGCCTGACAATCTGTTCCATAACGAAAGTTGACACCCTTAAGCCCGTTATAAAGAATAAACAAATCGCTGGCTACCCAATTGTCTATCCGAGATACAAGACACGATGACTGCGGCTGGTGAAGAGAGGGTAGTAGAGGGGAGACTGTTGTAAGCAGCTCGGGTTCAAATACCCGACTGCAGTAGCGAAATGCAGAAGCAGACACCTATGCCCAAAAGTACGCTTTCCACCTGACCTTTTGTTGCATGAGCAATCTACCTGGGTTTGTGCGGTTTAGGCAAAGACATACAGTCTATAACACTACTAGGATACATTTCATGAACCCGTCTCTTCTAGTATGCGAAGACTCTAGCTTAATACCTTAAAGGGGTCAAATATACTGCAAGGCAGCTTAGATAGTAAGAAGTCGCGTTCTAAGAGGTACCTTGTAATACTAGCTGGCTGTTCTGCGATTTGTGGGCTGCGAACTGCAGAAGCCGTTCACCCGTTGCCCATGCTAGAGACTACTCATACACTGTTCACACAGCATGTCGATCGCGTGCCTGGCCATTGCAACGGTGTCAGCGGGCTGCCAACGACAGCGCAGATACTCCGCCGCAGCTAGCCGATTCCGGGTTGGGGGCGCATACCTCGGAGCGATGAATCATGACATTGCTGCGCGCCTGCTCTGGCCACAACGCCAGTTGCAAAGAATACTTGAACTAGATTCATCATCTTGGTCTTCTCCTCTGGGCAGCTTGTTCTTAGTTGCCTCGGACATTAGCGTATGGGTGCGCGTAAGATCGGCTCCCTGGGCTCTGTTCCTCAACGCCATTGGCTGACAAACCACCAACTTTTTTCTCTCTCCTGTCCGAGGGAGCGCCGAGCCGGCCCCGACCGCTTCCCTCCGTCCTTGCGCTCCCTACCTAGCGACAAGACGCGCATCCCGCTATCTGCACGACCATGTACAGGCTTCGCCAGTCGAGGTGACCCTGCGAAGAGCCGTCGACGCCGCCATGGCGGTCCCGCGCAAGCCGCTCTCCCAAGTCCTGCCGCCCCTGATCCTGGGGACGGCCACGTTCAACACGCAGTACCACCCCGACCCGACGCGCATGCCCTACAACGACATCGTCCGCCGCGCGCTCGAGCACAACATCGCGGCCTTTGACACGTCGCCGTACTACGGGCCCTCCGAGACCCTGCTTGGCGATGCGCTGCGGACGCTGACCCCGCCCGCCCCGCGGCAGGGGTACTTCCTCATCACAAAGGCCGGGCGCATCGCCGGCAGCGAGTTCGACTACTCGCCGGCCTGGATCCGGCACAGCGTCTGCCGCAGCCTCGAGCGCCTGGGCACGCAGTACCTGGACCTGGTCTACACCCACGATGTCGAGTTCGTCTCGCCGGCCGAGGTCCTCGGCGCCGTCCAGGAGCTGCGCCGGCTGCGCGACCAAGGCCTGGTGCGCTACGTCGGCATCAGCGGATACCCCGTCGAGGTGCTGGCCTCCCTCGCGGAGATGATACTGGAGCAGACCGGGGAGCCGCTGGACGCCGTCCTGTCGTACGCCCACTTTTGCGTGCAGAACGCCCAGCTGGGGCGGCCGGATCTGCTGGGGCGCTTTCGCGGCGCCGGCGTCGAGTGCGTCCTGAACGCGAGCATGCTGGGCATGGGCCTCCTGACGACCAGAGGCGTCGACAACGGGCCCATGGCCTCGTGGCACCCT
Source organism: Tolypocladium cylindrosporum (assembly GCA_024340765.1). Lineage (NCBI taxonomy): Eukaryota > Fungi > Ascomycota > Sordariomycetes > Hypocreales > Ophiocordycipitaceae > Tolypocladium > Tolypocladium cylindrosporum. The sequence continues at coordinate 21,039 of JALHCC010000122.1, read as the reverse complement.
GCGCCGCCCGCCCTGCGCAAGGCCTGCAACGACCTGGCGTCGATTGCCTCGCAGCGCGGCGAGCACCTCGAGGAGGTCGCCATCCGATGGGCTCTGGAAAATTGGGCCCGCGTCGGCGCGCCCTTTGGCACGGTGGCATACCCATCCAGCGTGCTTGCCGACGCGGGCGTCGACCAGGACGGCCTGCCGTCGCGGATCGGCGTCAGCGTCATGGGCGTGTCCGCCGTGGAGGAGCTGGAGGAGACGTGGGACCTCTGGAAGAGCGTCGTCGGGCTCGCAAGCGGAGCAAACGACGGCGCGGCGCGGCGAAAGGACAAGATTGCAGCGATGGTTCGGGACCAGATGTGGCCCAGTCTGGGCCCGTGGAGGGACTACGCCTGGAAGAGCGGAGGGGAGCCCTTTGCCAACTCGAGGACCGCCAAGGGCGCTCCCAGAGACGCTGTGGCAGAGCGATGGGGGTTGGTGCCCAAGATGCTAGACAGCGCGAAAATATGAACCGTCGCGACAGACGACCATGTCCGTATCCAACGGCGGCCCTTTCAGTGTTGTCACTTACAACCCGATCTGCATGCAGACACTGTCCATGATTCCTCTGTCAACTGGAAGCCGGGCCACGCAATCTAGCCCGGAGTTTCGCCCTCCAGAGCGCAGATCATGCTTGCTTTGGCCGGCTCTGTCATCGGGGCTTCAAACAACACGACGCAAGCGATCCAAGAACATCGACGTCGCCGTCATTAGCGCGCTGCTAGTCGCGAGCCGCATCGTATCTCGGGTCCGACCCAAGTGCCCCCGCAAATCTACACGCCACAACGCTGATCTCCAGCAGCTGACCGTGGCTTTGACAACCTGATGATGCTGGAACCTGGATTTGGATGTGGGCTTGCTTCTGATTGGTGTTCATGAGGCGCTCTCTGGGGACTTGATCGTATCTCGGCTTCGACACTCACATCCATGTTCTTGGCTGCGTATGCTTCGGGATATTGTCTTTGGCGCGGCCATGACGGCTTCTAGCAAGAGTATAAAGGGATGAGGGTGAGCCACGCAGGCTGTCATGTTTGGTCATTCGGCAAGCCATTTGAACTCAGCTCTGAATAACTTGACACTATGAAGTGTGACACTTCTCTTTTTCTACCACTCTTTTCGGGCCTGGCTTTGGCCGCCCTCATCTGTCGTCCCGAAGGCCCCGTGCTTCCAAAGCCGACCCTTCAAGACGCGCCCGCCTTCAAGGACGCCGCGGCCAACCTCACAAAGGCCCTCGACGGCGCCGTCTCCGGTGCCCTCAAAGCCGGCTGGCCCGTCGAGAACGTCTCCTTTTCTCTCGCTGTCGTCTCCAAGGACCAGAAGGATCCAGGGGTACCCCTTTGGGAGTACCACCACCTGGCCGCGAACAACGTCAATGGCACCAAGAAGCTCGATCGAAATTCGCAGTACCTCATCGGCTCGGTGTCAAAGGTCATTTCCGACTACATCCTGCTCAAGAGCGACGTCGATATTGATGCCCCCGTGACAAAGTACCTCTCGAAGCTGAAGGACTCGGCGTCTCGTATCCACTGGGAGGATGTGACTCTGAAAATGCTTGCGTCGCAGCTCTCTGGGGCTCCTGAGAACTGTGAGTAGTGCAAAAATAGTTCATGTATGCAAGGCCTTTACTAAACATACTGCTAGATGGCTTCTCCGAGTTTTACTACCTCAAAGAGATGTTTCTCGCGTATGGCTTTCCCCCCATCGCGGACTCGGCGTATCCCCCATGCGGCGTAATGGCCCTTAACGGCGCCTGCTCTCACGATGGTGGGTATTTCTATCGCGCTCTCCAATTCCTGCCAAGTGCTGACTGGCGCTCTAGATCTACTAAAGGGCATGACCCAGTCATATCCCGTTGTGGCACCCGCGGAACGACCAGCGTACTCCAACATAGCGTTTACCCTCTTTGTCATGGCCATCGAGGAGGTCACTGGAAAGAACTATACGCAGCTGGTGGAAGACATCGTCGCCAAGCCGCTCGACCTACAAAACACCATGCCGTCCCCCGGCGATGATAAGCGAGCAGTCATCCCGCCCGACGACAGCAGCTGGGGCGCAGACTATGGCTACAACGCACCGTATGTCTCCTTCCACCCACGCAGAATGAGGATCAATGACTGATTGCCATTTCAGTGGTGGCGGCCTTGTCTCGTCGCTGTCCGATCTGTCCAAGTTTGCCCATGCCATCTTGACGCGCTCCATCGATCTCACGCCCACGCAAGTGCGCCAATGGCTCAAGCCTGAAGCCTACAGCGGCGGTTTCAGCGCAGTCGGCATGCCGTGGGAGATCTTCCGTCCGCACGACCTCACACCCAAGCATCCTCATCCCGTTACCATCTTCGGCAAGGGAGGAGGAGCCCAGTCGTACCGCAGCCAGTTTTCGGTGATCGATGAGTACGGTCTCGGTCTCGTGGTGTTGACAGCCGGGCCTATGAATGCCGCAACGTTCCTGTCCGATGCCATGCTTGGCACGTTTGTTCCCGCAGCGGACGAAGCCTCCAGGACGCAAGCCAAGCAGCAGTACGTACGCACATTCAGGACTGGCTACGCAAAGAACAACGCTACTATGATTGAAGCGTCCTTTGACCTAGACAATGATTCTCTCGTCATATCCTCAATACGCAGAAACGGCTCCGACATTCTCGAGGCCATGACCAAGATCTGGACCCTCACCATGGGCCAATTCACTGCCAACTTTGGCTCCACCGTGCGACTCTTCCCAGCAGACCTAGACGAGGAGGTGATGCTGCACGATAAGCCGGTGACGCGCGAGGTCTGGCATCTTTGGCCCGAGTTTGCCTCGACTGGCGAGTCGGATCTTCCCAGCTCCGGCACGCTCATGGACGACTGCGTCATGTGGACGCTGGGGGACTGGGTGCACTACGGTGGTGAGCCCATGGACAGGGTGCTCTTCTACAGAGATGACGGGGGTCATGTGGTTGGCTTCGAGGCGCCGTTCCTTCGATCAGGAGTCTTGCCGTTGGCAAGGTGGAGTGACTAGATCCTCTTGAGCTGTAGCTACAGGCACGAGACTTGATGTTGGTCCTTTCGAGGGCGGGTGCCTCACCCTGATGCAAATTCACCGTTACTTGTTCATTCAATGCTCAGTAGAAATAGGACAAGAATCCATCCTTATATCTCTTCTAGATTCAACGTTGTGTCGCGTCAGTGTAAGTTGTGATTATGTAATCAGCCATTGCACTCAAGATCGCAGTCGTGCGTCATGGCGATTTCTTCTCCAGCCAAGATCTCGCTCCCACTCCCGGGGTTTCTGTCAAGCTCACTTTGACAGTCCCCTAACTGCGACTCCATGGCAGGGGGCCACAAGTCCAAGCCCGCGGCTCCAGCGCGCCCTGCGAAGACGCTGGTCCTCGACAATGGCGGCTACACCCTGAAAGCTGGAATCGTCCACGACGGCGTCCCAGGCGAACCTCGCGTCACGCCCAACTGCATCACGCGCGAACGCGCGAGAAAGATCTACGTCGGCTCCGGCCTCGAAAAGTGTCGCGACTATGGCGAGATCCAATTCCGGCGACCGGTCGAGAAGGGCTTTATTGTCAACTGGGAGGCGCAGAAGGAGATCTGGGACCACGAGCTGTTCGACGACAAGGCGCCCATGAAATGCGACCCCAGCGAGATGCGTCTGATCCTCGCCGAGGCCCCCAACGGCCTGCCGGCGCTGCAGACGAACTGCGACCAAGTGGTGTTTGAGGAGTACGGCTTTGCAAGCTACTATCGAGGCGTTGGTATGGGACCTTGGAGCCGAGCAAGGTGAAGATCGGAGCCGCTGACAGCAATCACCTAGGGCCGGCTTTCAATGCCTACCTCGATGTCCAGAGTCTTTTCCGCACACCGATGGATGCGCCTACAGCTGCGGCCACGCCCGCCGAAGTCTTCCTCCTCGTCGATTCCGGCTATTCCCACACGACCGTCACGCCCGTCCTGCGCGGGCAGCCGCTGCACTCCGCCGTCCGCCGACTCGACGTTGGCGGCAAGATCCTCACCAACTACCTGGCCCGCCTGATATCCCTGCGACACTTTGACGTGCGAAACGACACGTACATCGTCAACGAAATAAAGGAGGCGGCGTGCTATGTCTCGGCCGACTTCAAGGCCGACATAGACACGTCGTGGAAGGGCACCAAGGGCGAGCGGCGCGAGGGCTACCTGACCGGCGGCGGCATCGTAAAGGACTACGTCCTGCCCGACTTCCACACCCGGGCCAAGGGCGAGCTCCGCGACTACGACCCGGCGAGGCACTCCAAGGCGAGGAAGTTGGCCGCCGCCGGACAGGCGGACGAGGATATCCTGACGCTGCGCAACGAGCGCTTCACAGTCCCAGAGCTGATCTTCAGCCCATCCGACATGGGCATGCGACAGCCCGGGCTCGGAGACCTCATACAGCAGTCGCTGCAGCAGCTTCCGATCGGTCTCTGGCCAGGCCTCCTAGCGAACATCGTCGTGGTCGGCGGCAACGCCCTGTTTGACGGCTTCATCCAGCGGCTGCAGAAGGAGGTGGTGCAGCGCGTCCCGGACGACTGCGTTGTACGCGTCGCCAGGCCCGCGGATCCTATCCTCAGCACCTGGTCCGGCGCTGCCAACATGGCCAACCACGCCAACATCGACAAGGTCGCCGTCACGAAGCAAGAGTACGAAGAGATTGGCGCTGGACTGGTGGCGCGCAAGTTTGCGACGGGGATCGGGGTGCCCTAAGATTACGCGGCCTCGGGCTATTTTCGTACACCGGAGAGTATTTACGGCGCGACCGGGAGCGTCGCGGTCGGTGCCGCTGAGGCACGTTTCATCTGAGACTACGGCATTAGTGCCCGTCGCGACCCCCGGGCGGGATATATATGGAAACGAAACGCAGTCTGTGCTCGGACGACTCGGTGCTTTCACCGAGCAGGGCGCAAACATCTGCGACGGCGCGGGCCCGCGGGCCGAAACCTACGGAGCTTGAGGAGTCAGGTCGCCGCTTTCTGGCACGTGTGGGAATTGGCCCTCCTGGGGCGTAGATATTCATAGCAGCGCGATGCTAACGGTCGTATCCTGGGGAGGCAGACCGCAACCAGGATAGCAGGAGACGGGTCGTCACCAAGTTCGGGCGGGCAGCTACGGCAAGAACGTCCTGAAGAGGCTATTCCTTGAATGAGTGGTGTATTGTTCGCTAAATGAGAAGAGTACGCTCTCGAATAAACCGCAACCGTGCAGAAAGAGACTGGAGCCAAAGGACGTCCGGCGCCATCGTGTCCTCCGTCGGACGACGGACCAGTCTTGGACTCTACCTGTGTATCCCGCCGCGCTCGCTTTATCAATCTTTTATGTCTTCCGGCTCGCCATGATGTGGTCGTCATGAGCATAGTGGCCTCTCTACCACGTCTCACATCAACGTCAATGTCCTGTGACCCTGACAGCCACCGCCAGATGATACCCTGGCATGCCATGCCATCCCGTAGCCATGCAGCACCACTGGGGCCCATTACAGACGCCCAAGGCCACGGCCTCGCGATACGCACCCTGCATCCACGGTTAGCATCTGTATCCGCGTGAGCTATCCTCGATGGGTCTCGGGAGACGTACAATCACACTGGGAACAGTTAGCATTCGTTCTCCTCTGACCAGCACATCGTGAGACTTACATGGCTCGCAGAGGACCCCTCGTTGTGGATGATGCAGTACCCGCCGCAGCACTTTCTGCAAACCCGCTGGGTTTGATCGATGCAGGAGTCGCACTACGCACCGGGTCAGTTGTCTCCCTCCCAAGACGGCTTCTGGAGAAACCCACGTTGTTGCCGCATTCCCAGCAGCTCTTGGAGATCCGGATCTATTCGCAGCAGAGCCGTTAGCAGACGTTCCTTGCCCAGAGAAGATTCGATCGCGAGATGCTTCCGTCCGTAGCTAAAGGTGACAACCGGTTCCGCATACAATTGAGGGAGGGTTGTTCAAACCAGCTCGACAGCCAAGTTCACCCCGTCCCGTCATCAAGCGTGCCCTTCAGGTTGCCGGTTCGTTCCCGACGGTACATTGATGACAGATGTTGTTCCGTACCTTGATCTTCGGAGTCATAGATAGTGCTTCCAAGCCCTCAGGCTCACTCGCAGAGCCGTCCCCCTCCTCATCCTCCACCACAACAAAGTCGCTGACATCGGCCTGGGACCCCTGCTGCCCGGGCAGCTGGTAGCAGCTCTCACACCACCACTTGTCGCATCCGGAGCAGTAGCGCTCGCGCAGGCAGTCGGTGCAGCGAGCGACGAACGGCGGGTACGGATGGTGAGGCGAGGTCGCGGCGCGGACGGACGAGGACAGCAGCGGCGGGGGCGTCAGGAGCGGGAGGCTCGCCGGGGAGCGGGACGCCGGGTGAACGGTTCCCTCAGGGGCCTTGCCGCAGTCCTCACAGCCAGAAACGGCATGCGTCGCCACCGCGGCACCGCTGTCAGCTCGCAGCGAGGTCTCGCCAAAGGCGGGAGAGTTGCGGTGCCGGGGGCCCTGGCAGAGCAAGGCGTCGAAGGCGATGATGCCCTCACAAGCCACCATGCAGCTGACCCACTCGTCTGAAATTGGGCGTGAAATGACGCGGCCCCTTTTCGACCACCAGGCGTCGCCTTCACGCCGGAGAGACGTGTTCAGGGCCATCTTGCTCTTGCGGTTCCATCCCGAGCCGATGGACGAGCAGTCAGATGCCGCCGCCGCCGACTCCGCCAGAGGCAGAGCGTCCTCGGAGCCGAACACGTAGAGCGCCTTCAGCCGGGGGAAGCCTTCGGGGCGGGTCTTGCGGCAGGCATACTGCAGGGCGCCGCGCAGCTTGCCATGGTTCAGATTCTTGACGTCGCGGATGGACAGGATGCGAACACTGAAGGAGACGTCGTTGATGATGTCGTGGCACAGGTCAGCAGTCACGGAGAGGCCATCGAGGATGAGGGTCTGGACATCTTGAAGGATGTTGCGCCGCTTGAGGGTCGAGAAGATGCCTCTCAGCGGTCCCGAGTAGAAGCTGGCACATACACATCAGTCTGGGCACGTCCAACGGCCGTCATACAGGGGCCACTCACTCGTCTTCAGTCAGGTACTCATCGAGCTGGACGTTGCGCCAGACTTCGCCACCGCGGTCGATCACGTCAATGTCAATCTGGGCGTTCTTGATTCTGGCGAGGTCGAGGTGTCGAAACACGCCGGGGGTGCCGAAGATGAGGGCCTTGAACGCTCGGTCGGTCGCGGCTAGACTCAGGAGACTTGAGATGGGGAGGTAGGGGACGGTGTTCCTGAGGACGAGGGAGTTGTGGAGGATGTCGAAGAGAGATGGCGATATTGTCTCGAGCTCTTCACGCGTTTGACCGTTGACGGTAGCGTGGCTCATGTCAGGCTGCCAGGACACGGGAGAGCGAGGCGTGGGGTTGATGGGAGGAAACAAAGAGGTGGAGACGGCGGCTTATACCGAGGCAGAGGTATCTTGCACGTTCGTTGCTGCAAAGAGCCAGAGTGGCAATGTGTTGCCGTGGCTGTAGGCGTATCGCAGTCAGTCAATGGCCGTCGTCTCGCTGCGCAGCAAAAAGAGGACAAGTCGGGACGAGAGGACTGATGAGGACTGATGATGGGTGGTGAACGCCAGACGGTCCGAGATCTGGGCTGGGGTGCGACACAGATAGAGATGTCGAGTAAGGTTAAATCGGTAGGCCGGGGCGCGCACGTACTCGCACGCTTGTATCTGCACTCAGTCGACGGGGGCCTGTGAGACAGATCCAAATTGCATTCCGCCGCTCAAACGCGGCCGGGCAGGGCAAAGGCCCATTCGCTGAAACAGAGGCTGGGGTGGGATTGGGTAGCTCTGCGGATGGGCACGAGCTGTCGAACCGTCCGCGTGTCGACGCCGTACGAGGACTGTACGAGCAGCGAGCGTCGCCGTCTGGAGTGCCGCCCGAGGTTGCAGCTGCTGCGGTGCGATCGTCAGGCTGCGGCGTCGCGAGGGGCGAGCCAGAGACGAAGGGCCAAGACGCGGGCCGCAGGGTGGGTGGTGGTGGTAGTGGTGGTGTTGTACGAGGACGGGATCACGCTCGCCTCCCCTCACTCGCCGAGGCGGCCCCAACCACGGGAGTTACTCTAGGCACGGACGCGATGGGCTGGCGTGTCTCGGCCGCGTGTGCTCCGGGCTGCGAGCTGGACGCCTGAGGAACCAGAGCAGCGCCCAGGGACCACACAGAGGCGAGCACGCGCAGGCCTGGAGTATCTGTCGTTGGAGGAACGCTTATCGGACCACTCGCGCCGTCGTGGATGGCACACTCGCGGCGAATTGCTGCGGCGCCACGCGCGGTCGACGCTGGGCGGACAGAGGCGAATCGGCAGTCAAGACGTAATGCGCTTATGTAGTCCGTGGCATCTGTTGGGAGTCGCCTGGCTGTCGGCGCCCAGATAGTCGTCGCGTATGCAGCGCCTCCAGTCCTCATGCACTCGTCGACGACGCAGACCAGCCGGGCCGGGGCCGACGTGCATCTCCTCGTCTGGAGCTGCAGCCCATCGCTGCGTTGCTGCAACTCGCCCGGCGCGCCAGTGCCAGGCCTCAGCTGACTCCATCGCGTCGGTCCAGTCGGCGGCGATGGCCTCCTCTCTCCGGCCGTTTCTGGCGGACAAGGGTGCCGTAGATTAATGTCCCGGGTCTATTGGCATCTTGCAGCGGACATGCCTCACTGACACTACCTAGACGGGCAGGCCAGAGGCGGTACGAGACTACGAGTGCACTTAGAGGCCCACGGGTTCGGCGTCTGTGGAGAGACGGAACCGGGACCCGGGCCGACGACCGGAGGAGGCGCCGGCGGGGGCTGCATCGTCATCGTCATTCCATTGCGGTGCGAGACGGACGCGCTGGATCTTGAGGCCCTCACAGACCGTCCGCGCGTAACATTACTCCCAGTTCGAAATGCAAGAGCAAGAATAGTATGGGATTGTTGACCAGTCTTGTGCTTCGAGACTCGCCGACATCTCCAACTGGACACTCGGTGGCACGTGACTCCAGTGGCATCCGCCTGATGGAACATGCCCGAATCCGCTGACTGAGCACTGTCGCCTCCGCGTCCGCGTCTGGATGGATTGCCGACGTTGTCTGTGAACTGCTCACTTTGTCTTGTGCATTTATTTGTTTCCTTGTCCGACATGGGCGGCCCCCTCTGCCTCGCCGAGTTGCTCCAGCCCAATCTCGCTGCTGCGTCGCGATAGCAGCCATCGAGACTCCACCACCAACTCGCTGTCCGCCACGCGTCGAAAGCACAGCTCCTCGAGGCATGGACACGGACGAGCCCCCAGCTCTGCGCTGGGCGGGCGCATACGCCGTCCTCCCTCCCGCGTCCATATCCTCCAAGAACCTCCCCGGCGACAAGATCATCCTCCCCCAATCCGCCCTCGAGCAGCTTCTCGCGGCCGCGCCGTCGCGTCCACCCGTCGGCGCCACGTTCACCTCCTTCGACCCTCTGAATACATACAACCCTGGCTCTTCGAGCAGCTACACCCGTCACGAGAACAGCCAGCAGCTTCCGCACCCGCTCATGTTCCGTCTGGTGAACCCGGTCAACAACAACGTCGTGTATGCGGGCATTCGCGAGTTTTCTGCCCCCGAAGGAACCTTGGGCTTGAGTCCGTTCCTGCTGGAGGCTCTGGGCGTCGAGGAAAAGGACCTGCTCGCGACGAACGGCGCCTCCCACGATGACCCTGTCGATCTCACTGCCCAAGACTCGATTGCGTCGCGCATCCAAATCACCGTCCACGCCAAGCAGCTGCCCAAGGGCACATACGTGCGGCTGCGACCCCTCGAAGCGGGCTACAATCCGGACGACTGGAAATCGTTGTTAGAACGTCACCTCAGAGACAACTTCACGTGCCTCACCAAAGATGCCATTCTCTCCGTCAATGGCGTCCGAGGCGAAACGTTCAAGTTCTTGGTGGACAAGTTTGCCCCCGATGGCGATGGGATTTGTGTCGTCGATACCGACCTCGAGGTGGATATCGAGGCTCTAAACGAGGAGCAGGCCAGGGAGACCTTGCGGCAGATTATAACAAAGGCACAATCCGAGCCTGCAAACGGGAGCTCCAAGGGGGGTGAGTTGGATATCTGGAAGGATGTCCACAGTCAAGTGTCGCCCGGGGACTACGTCGACTACGTGCTGCCGTCGTGGAACCGGTCACAGCCACTGACAATCGCACTCAGCGGTATTCCGGAAGATGAGAGTCTGGAATTATTTGTCACCCCCAAGTCCTCTCGGCAAAGGGCATTGCCACGCGACGCAGCCCATGTCTTTGGCGACTTTGGCCCTGCCGAGCACGGAAGCAAGTCCATCTCCATATCTCCCACGAATGTGGAATTGGAAGGTGCCGAGAGCATCCTCGTGTCTGTTCACGCCCATCGCCGGGCTGCTGATGCGCAACAGTCCTCAGCCCCCATCGCATACTCGCTTCGAGCCAAGGCAGCTCGGGGCGATAGGCCTACCGAGGCCATGGACATCGACAGCGAGAATCACAGCGCAGACGATGAGCAGTGCAAGAACTGTTTGCAATGGGTCCCCAAGCGAACAATTGTTCTACATGAAAACTTTTGTCGTAGAAACAACATCCTTTGTCCGCACTGCAAGTCCGTCTTCAAGAAGGGATCTGCCGAGTGGGCAGCGCACTGGCACTGCGAACATGACAGTGCGCACGGAAGCTCGGCGGCGAGCAAGGCTAGGCATGACGAGGTATATCACGCGGATCGCCAATGTCCATCGTGCGAGTTCTCCACGAACTCGCTCGCGGACTTGGCAAGGCATCGGACAAGCGTCTGTCCGGGGAAGCTGATACTCTGTCGATTCTGCCATCTCGAAGTGCCCCAGGAAGGAGATCCGTTCAACCCTGCCCCAGAAGTTGTCCTCTCTGGGATGACGGCGCACGAGCTGGCAGACGGAGCCCGCACCACCGAGTGTCATCTGTGCGACAAGATTGTTCGCCTGAGGGACATGGAGACGCACCTCAAGCACCACGAGCTGGACAAGGTCAACCGATTGAAGCCCTTGATATGCCGCAACGCCAACTGCGGTAGAACGCTGCACGGCGTCGGGCTCAGGGGTCAAGTAGGCGCTGGGACGGCTCAGGGGCAAGGTCCCGGGAACGAGATCGGCCTTTGCTCGCTGTGCTTCGGTCCCCTCTACGTGAGCATGCACGACCCCGAAGGCAAGGCTCTGCGCAGGAGGATTGAGAGGCGGTATCTGGGGCAGATGATGACTGGCTGCGGGAAGTCTCACTGCGCCAATGAGTGGTGCAAGACCGGCAGGGCCAACGCCGGACTAGACGCCAAGGGGTCGTCGGCCCAGGCCGCCCTGCCCTTGGTGAAGCCGCTGCTCGAGAAGATCCCGAACCACGACGAGCCCATGTTCTTCTGCGTCGACGAAGCTAACCGGAAGAGGCGGGGGCTGGCAGAGATGATGGCCGCCGAGAAGATCTGGGACCTGGAGTGGTGCGTTGCGGCGGCCGAGGCCGAGAAGGGCAACATGGACAGGATGAGGGAGTGGCTGCAGGCGTGGGCGCCGAGGAGATAGACCTATGCATGGACGGAGTTGGCGGTTGGAGCTGTGATACCCGGGAGATGTGCTTTTGGTTGGCGAAATCATAGAGCTCATGATAGACGGTACGAGGTACGGGAAGTACCCGTGACGTGGAATGCAGCCGTAAACCTTGACACACAATACCGGTGATGCCCGTGCAAAGCAAGTCCCGGATTAAGCTTCTAACAAATGACAAGACAAAGTATCTTCTATTTAAGCAAACCTGCATTCTCAAAATCATGTTCAGACCATTGTTCAGGTACAGGGTAGGTGAGGTTTCGACACATTCCGCATGCGTCTTGGCAGCCACGAGGCTCATGTAAGAGGACCCTCCGAACAAGCTTCTCGAAGCTTTCTTCAATGGCTTGGCTGGCCAACGGAGTGCCACGCTTGGCTATCTTGGAGGTCCATGGCAAACTCGGCAGAAGCAAAAAACAAAGCCGGCATTATTGGTTGTGCGCCACCGTCCATTGTTGAATGATGAAGGTTTGTTGAGGAAACCATGTTCCCCTTATATCACTACCGTTCGTTGGCCGCCAGCTGGGGACTGGAGACGACGCCTGTGAAAGTGTAGATGCCGATTGGCGATTGGCGAAATCGGTTAGCACCGCACTCGTGGACCCGTAGCAGCGACGTGTCGGGCAGCTCTTTGGTGACGAGAGGCGTGCGCGTCCACCAGCCAGCACGTGCCACGGCAACTTCCAGCTGCGTCATGTCGTGCAGCAGCAAGTCTGGACTCGCGGCAACGCTCGAGACGGCGGATGGCTTCTCTGGGCCGATGTCGTGCGCCGGTCGCGGCGGTCGCTGCGGCGGCCCGGAAGCCCCGGAAGCGACCAGCCAGGTCGTTGTCCAGCGCTACTGTGCCATCACAACGGATCTTTGCAAGAACAGCCCCCTCACTTTTGTAGTCTTGGGTACAAAGCATGATACTTCATGTTGTGCTTTGCGACGACGAGATGTCGGCCCAGCGGCTGAAGGTCTTGGGCTCGCAGCGGCGGCTTGCGCTGTTGTTGGCGGCCATGCTGGGCACGACAGAGTGGAGCTTCGACTAGATTGGATGATGAGGCCATGACCTCAGCGGAGGGCGGCGCTGTGACTGCCCCCTCCTGTCCCCCTCCATTTCAGTGAGAGTCATTGATTCATTGATGCCTCCTGCTCACAAGGCATGGCTTCAATGCTTCAATGCTTCAAGGGAGCGGATTCTTTGTTGATGGGATCAAGTAAACAGATGGCTGGTCTGATGATGCTGCCGCAATGAGACATGCCTGCTTAGGTACCTAGGCGTCGCTTTATTGGCTGTTAGTGCGCCGTTTGCTGCCCAGCTGCCGGTTTGGTGCTGTTTGCTGGGCCAGTGTTGGTGGCGCATTCTACGTACTCGTGCGAAGTACTCCGTACAGAGGCGCTTTTATGTACGGAGCAAGGTAGTCCGTGAGGTAGGTACATAGCAGCTGATTCTGCCGCGGTTCACCACCCCGACTGCGCGAACCCGACATCGTCGACCCGTTCCTGTCCTACGTTCCCGTTCCGTTCCCACATTCGGACCAACTGGCAGGATCCCAACATCCTCCTCCCGCCGTCCCCGTCGACCCGACGCCCTCTGTTCTCGTCCTCGCCTCGCGCCGCCGAATCCGCCGCCAGCATCCATCGGTAGCAACATCAGCGGCTTTGGCAGCAGCCTCACAACCCCCACGGACCTTGCCCATCCTCGGCCAAGCGCCACCATCCGTCCCCCCATCTTCTACCTTTGGCCGCCTCGTCGCTCCGCTGGAAACTCGCTTCTTTTTGGTTTCCATCGACAACTTGCTTCCGTATCGACTGAACGAACCGAGCGCGCCGACTCGACATCTCCCGACCATCACAGGGGTTCAATCGCTGCGGCGAAATGCAAGTGGTTACTGCCCCCGTCATCTGACGCACCTCTGTCAGACGGTCTCCGCCTCGCCGGGGTAGGTGCATCGACTGCGACCACGAAGCTGCGCTGTAGCTCGTTCTATACAGCCTCTGTCTTAAACCACCTGGCTTTTGCGCCGCCGTTTTACTTGAGCTTGCAGAGCTAGGCTCAGAGTCGCCTCTGGTGGTGGCAGGCCACGAGCCGTCCATCGATATTACGAACCGAGCGACAACGACCAACCTAGCGGTGTGAGGCGTCGTTGCGCGCATCTCCCGCAAATACCCCCCGCATCCTGATAGTCCCTTCCCGGCTCCAGTCAGCGCTCAAGCCGTCCATCCGCCATGGGCAACTCCAGCACAAAAGAGTCACGCCTGGGTGATAACCCGGACGGTTCTCGCAGCGATGGCCGAGGGGAGACTGGCAGAAGCCGCACTCGCATGAGCAGGGGTGATCTCGGCGGCTTCCTCAACCTCCAGTCAAGCGCTCGCGACCGCGACCGGCAAGATGCCCCGTTTGAGCGCCGCGAGACGAGACAGGAGCGCGAAGCTCGTCGGCTCGAGCGCGAACGCGTTGCCCGAGCCAAGGAGCGCGAACGCAGCATGCGCGAGGAGCATGTCGATGGTGGCTACCTGGTTACGCTTGGCACATATACCGGCACTGAAGACTTCAGTAAACCCGTCGTGAGATCGCTGCAGGTGGGACGCCATCCTTTGTAACCCCTCATCGCTGCCTGCGACCATGCTGACTTGTCTGCTAGATTGAGAGGAAACTGGCGCCATTCTGGCAGGGGCTGAATGACTGGTCTGCAAACTGGGCTGAGCATCAGCTCGTTGCCGCAGCCCGCGGCCTGCCCATACCAGCTGCAGATGCGCCTCCTGACCCCGAACTGGTTCCCCGACCTTCTCCGCCGGAGTCGACATCCGCTCAGAACCTTAACAACCTGATGGTCCCAATGGGTGGGAGGACAATGTCGACGGCCTCGGATCGTAGTGAATCCGCCGCTGGCTCCGGCCTACCGTCCCCTACGGCTCCAGCACCCGTCAAGAACATACTGAAACCCAGAGCAAAGGCCCTAGCGGCAGCTCTTAGTGTGAGCTCCCGCAATGCGTCATCGACTGATCTGGCTCCAAAGGAGATATCGCTGCCGAAGGACCCGTTCGTCAATGGCCAACCGATTGAGGTCTACCTCTACAAGGACGCTTCAGAGTGCCCCATCTGTTTTCTGTCATATCCGCCCTACCTCAACCGGACTCGATGCTGCGACCAGCCCATCTGCAGCGAGTGCTTCGTCCAGATCAAGCGGGCCGAACCCCATTTACCCGAACACCATCCTGACGGCCAAGCAAGAGACCCAAATGAGGGACTTGCCCCCCAGGACCCCCCAGAGATGCTCACCTCGGAGCCATCGGCGTGTCCCTACTGCCAGCAACCCGAGTTTGGCGTCACATATGACCCCCCTCCCTTCCGGCGAGGCTTGGTTTTCTCCGCGTCGTCGTCCAACCTCGCCTCGTCTACGGCCATGTCCTCCCAGAGCTCACTTAACTCTACTCTTTCGCCGACATCGCCTCAACAAGTGGGACGGAGACGAACGCATAGTCTGTCAGCGACCGCGCCCAACGTCATCACCACGGACCGCGTCCGACCGGACTGGGCGACGAAGCTGGCCGCTGCGCGCGCTCACCAGGCTCGTCGCGCAGCAGCAGCAACGGCCCTGCACACTGCAGCTTTCCTCGTGGGTGGTAACGATCAGAGGTCAATGTTGCGACCTTCGAGGTTTGGACGGCGAAACACTGGTAGCACTGGCACAAACACGCCGGGACTCGAACAAAGCGGAAGTGCTATAGGAGGAGCGGATGGCACGGAACCCGCCGGACGAGATCCCAACAGAAATCCGGACGGCAGTCGGCGCACTCGCATGGAAGAGCTCGAGGAGATGATGTTCATGGAAGCAGTTCGTCTGTCCTTGGCCACCGAAGAGGAACGCAAGCGCAAGGAGGAAAAGGCGTTGCGGAAAGAGGCCAAGAAGCGCCAGCAAGCGGAGCGCAAAGCCCAGAAGAAGCAGGGCAAAGACCCGTACGGAGGGGGCGTGAGCGGCGCTAGCGGAAGCAGCCTCTCGCTGCATCTGGGGCGCAGGAGAGGCAACAGCGCGGCCAGCAACCTGAGGATGGAGGCTACGGTGCAGCGAGCATCACAAGCTTCAAGAGGTGACGACTCGCCGTCGACGGAGCACGAGCACGAGCATGAGCACGAACACGAGCACGAGGACAGGGACGATGCTGCAACTGGAAAGGGCAAAGGTGTCGACCGTGGGCCTCCTGAACCAGTCGCGTCCGCGAACTCTTCGGCAGGCTCTCTTCCGATAGCCACAACTGGAAACACTCGGGGTGGCTCTCATCTGAGGCAAATGAGCAATGCCTCTAGTATAGGGTCGTCTCTCGCCGACACCCCATCTGGCAGCGACAACGGTCCAGGATTTATGGGACCGGACGGCAGCCAGAACCAGGCAGGAGGACGCAGCGACGAAGGGGATCGTGACAACGGGCACGAGTCAATGTTCAATTTCCGCAGCTTGGCGGAGCTGGTCGGCGTCAACATCGAAGACGGATCCGCTCACCCAGGCGAGGGCGAGAGCGGCGAGTCGCCTTCAGGCCGCCCGCTGTCGCAGGTGACGGAAGAAGAAGCCGAGGCGGAGCATTTGGAAAAGAGCTCGCTGGACATGACTGGTAGTGGATACACCCAAAGAACCATTACTGTCTCACCCCAGGTGACGCTTACGCCCGAGGCGTCGACCACAACCGACGGGGAGAAAGGCGACGCGAAGGGCGACGGGACCATTACGCTCTCCCCAGAGGTTACCTTGACTCCCGAAACGCCAGTCCCCGACAAAGATTCCACCGCAGGTAGTAAAGGTCTGGGGCATTCGAGGGTCACGGAACAGCCGCATTCGATCGCGCAGTAAAGCCGTGGCGTCGAGCAGTGCGTAAGTGGAGGGAGGTTCCTGAAAGAAGCGATGAAATTATGTGGAGTTCTATGATGGCCGCGCATCTTGTATACGGAGCGGGAACGATTATGAAGGAGCAAGTGCGCAAGGGACAAACATGGAGTTGGCACTGTTCTGTCCCAGGATGCGTGGGCAATCCGGGGCTGAATGGAGTCGCCATGAGGCAAAACACAATAAAATGTTAAAGATATCTCGACTCGAAGTGAGCTGGGGCAACGAGCGTGATCGAGCTGTAGTATCATGTGACGAGGAAGCAGGCCGTCTGGGTGAGGCTGCTGCAGGGGAGGGACAACAGCAGAGGCCCGACGACAAGGTGAAGGCCCATGAGCATCGGACGATGTGCAAACCCCAGGGACAGACACGGGTTGGGCTCTATTGTCTAACGCTACTCTGTCTTGTTGATTTCCGCCCGAAACTTCTTCAGCCACGCCGAAAACTCATCCTCCGCGCCGTCCCAGTTCTCGGCCAGCAACTCGCCCGCCGAAACCGCGTCAGCGAAACACCGCCCCATGACCTCGTCAATCTCCCGCGGCTGCAGCTCGTAAAACGCACCCGCCAGGTCCTCGAAGCGGTTGGGGAGCTCCTGGAGGACCTGGGCCACGTTGCCCAGCCGGGACGGCACCTTGGAGTCTGCGTCGGCGGGGGGCAGGGCGGGGAGCTTCCTGAAGCGGCGCTTGATGGCGGCGTCGTAGAAGAGGATGACGAGGCGGAGGCGTTTGAGGGAGGACTCTAGGCGGGGGCGGATGCGGTTGGGGTCGCTGCGGGGGATGGTTGGTTGCGAGTTCATGAGGTCGTCGATCATGTCCTGGGCGTCGACGTGGGTTCCTCCCAGCTGGCTGGCCAGATCATCAACATCGTCATCGTCATCGCTACCGTCTTCGTCGTCGTCTGGTTCCTCGTCGCCCCATTCCTTCATCTCTTCCATGACATCCTTGAGCGTGTCCCTCCACTCGCCCGTTTTCTGCGCAAAGAAGCCCCCAACGCCGCCCTTGGCCAGGTTGATGACATCGTCACAGGCAGCCCAGAGAATTGCAGTAGCCGGGATGCTGCCCCTGTCGCCCGAAGTGAAGCCTGATTTCTTGTCCACGGCCAGAACCTTGCCGTCCTTGGGAACCTTTTGCAGAAGCTCGTGCAGTTCGGCGAGGACGCGCTGGCATCGGGATGTGAGCTCCCGACGCAGTGCGACGGTGTATTTGTCTGATGTGCATGCCTGGGCGGCGGATGCGATGGCCGGTATGGGCCCGGCGACGAGCTCGCGGACGACGGATGATATTGCGCTCGGCGTGAAGGGCTCGTTGATTATGAGCAGCGAGACCTTGGTACCGTGGGCGCGGATCAAGGAAGCCGAGTCGTGGGCAAGGGCGAGCGCGTCGAGGGGCGCGGAGGTCGGTTGGGTGGCCGAGGCTTCGGATGGTGGCTGTGCCGATGCGTCTTTCCGGATTTCAGAAAGAATAGCCTGAAGCTGTGTGAGAAGCGCGGAGGCTGTTTGTAT
This sequence comes from Tolypocladium cylindrosporum, assembly GCA_024340765.1. Lineage (NCBI taxonomy): Eukaryota > Fungi > Ascomycota > Sordariomycetes > Hypocreales > Ophiocordycipitaceae > Tolypocladium > Tolypocladium cylindrosporum. The sequence goes on along the minus strand of JALHCC010000122.1, from coordinate 3,079 downwards.
CAGGGAGTCGAGGCTCCTGAGAGCATCCGCTGGAGGCGGCGCCATGGCTCTCGGCAGCTTTGCTGTAAGTCGCGGGTCGGTCGTGTATATGTCTGAGGTCCGTGGAGAGCGAGATGAAGGATTCGTGGGAGAACTAGCCAGACTCGAAGATGTAACGAGAAAAGAACCTTGCTGCACTTGCGTCTGGTCTAGCGTGGAGAGCTGCGACAGCTGCGATGAGATGCTGATGGTGAACTTTTTTTTGGAGGTGAGGTTGGAGGGGGTCCAGAAAATTGCCCCTCCAATTGTGCCTCGGAAAGCCGAGTATTTGCCGTATTGGCGCCAGGAGGAAGGAATACCCACTGGAGCTCCCTGTGACGACTAGTGCGACAGATCGGTTACCGTGTTCTGTTGGAGCCAGGGACAATTGGAGAGCTTCGCCCTTGATTCCTCCTCGCCGTCATCATCAGCACACAGCGTCCAGCTCACGATGCAGCAACCAAGGTCCCTGGTGCTGTTGGGCGCCATCTACTCCTTCACCGCGGCTGCTGCGGGCAGCCTGCCGCGCGGTGTCGGCCCCGAATGTCAGTTGGTGCCTCAACCGCAGCATCCCCTGGGACTGCTACGAGATGACATCTTCGACGGCGTCCCATTGCTGACCGCTACGCATAGTTGCATCGTACTATGAGGGCAAAAACGAATTTGCCTGCATCACGGATGCTTCCATCAAGCTCGGCTTGAGCAGAGTCAACGACAACACGTGCGATTGCCCCGACGGCTCCGACGAGCCTGGCACCGCGGCCTGCGCCCACATCGACCCCCTCTCGCCTCAACAGCCGCTCCCCGGCTCGCCCTCCGGCAGCACGAATGCCCAGAATGCGCTCCCTGGCTTCTGGTGCGCCAACAAGGGCCACATTGGCGCCTACGTCCCCTTTGTGTACGTCAACGATGGCGTCTGCGACTACGACCTCTGCTGCGACGGCTCCGAGGAGTTTGGCCGCGTCGGCGGCGTCAAGTGCGAGAACCGCTGCGCCGAGATCGGGAAGGTGTACAGAAAGCTGGAGGACGAGAAGCGAAAGAACATGGAAAAGGCCGGCAAGAAGAGGAGGACGATGGCCAAAGAAGCCAAGGAGATTCGTCGACGAGCCGAGGCCCGGCTCGCCGAGCTGACGGAGGAGGTCAAGCAGCTCGAGGCGAAGAGAGCAGAGCTGCAAAGGCAGCACGCCGCGGCCGAGCTGCAAGACAAGGGCAAGGTGGTCAGGGGCGAGGGCAGCGGAGGCAAGCTCGGCGTACTCGTCGGCTTGGCCAAGACGAGGGTCAACGAGCTGCGCACCACTCTGGACAACGTCGTGGAGCAGCGCGACCAGCTGCGTGGCAAGGTGGACGAGCTGGAGACGATTCTCAGAAAGTTCAAGGAGGAGTACAACCCCAACTTCAACGACGAGGGCGTCAAGGCCGCAGTCAAGTCGTTTGAGGACTATGCCGCCAGCGAGGCGACGGACGCCCAGGACGAAGCTGCCGACTCGGACATTGAAGAGATTCTCAAAGAGGACAGCGAGACCAGCGGCGTGAACTGGAAGGAGTTTGAGGAGCACGGTGACGATACCGACATCTGTAAGCTTGCACCCTTTACGCCTGCGTGGAAACCTTCTGACCCGAACCTATCAGTGTACAACTTCGAGGCCTACCTTCCCAGCTTCCTTCGAGGCCTCATCCACGAAAAGGTGAATGGCTTGAGGGTGTGGCTCATCCAGAACGGCATCCTTGCCGACAGTGCCAAGGCAGGAACCGAGTCGCACATTGCCAAGGCCGCCCGCGAAGCTGTCGAAAATGCGGACAGGGAGCTCAAGGACAAGACCAAGGCTCTCGACGACGAAAAAGAGGACCTCGGCAAAGACTACGGGCCTTCTGACATCTTCCGCGCCCTCAAGGGCAAGAGCGTCAGCATCGAGGCTGGCGAGTACACGTACGAGCTCACCTGGCTGGACAACACGGCCCAGAAGTCCAAGAAGGGCCACGGCAACACCAACATGGGCAACTTTGTCCGGATCGACCGCGAGATGGCCGACGACGAGGAGAGGCTGGACGGCAAGAGCCTGGGCAAGGGCGAGAGGATGGTCATGCGCTACGACGACGGCCAGGGATGCTGGAACGGCCCACGGCGACGAACGGACGTCTGGCTGGGATGCGCCGAGACGGAAGAGGTCTGGAGAGTGAGCGAGTCGGAGAAGTGCGTGTACAAGATGGAGGTTGGCACGCCCGCCGCGTGTGAGCCGGAGGCGGGCGAGGGGCCCTACGGCAAGGACGAACTGTAAAAAGGAGGCTCGCATGTGCATGTAGGATTGCCGGTACCTATGTAGAAGGAGACAATAGTACACTGACCTGCTGATGGGAGGCATGATGTTGGGGAGAACCGAGGAGCATTGGTGGCGGCCAGGCTGCAGTTGTGCTTTATGACACCCATCAAGGTCATATGTACTTGGACATTTTGTACGAAGTACGATGGGCTGCTGTAGGGTGAGCCCAAGTCAGCGACCAAGAGACAAACCATGGCCAGCCGCAGCTGGATGCCCCGCACGCCGTCTCACCAACCTCATCTTCAACACCAGCATTCGCTTTACCTGCTGCGGCTTCCACGGCACGTTGCGCCGCCCCGTCTGCGCCTTGGGCATCGTTGTTTTCTACACGCAACAGCGAGCCGCATGGGGCCTCACTAAGCGCTCACACCTGGACGACCTACCCCAGCGGACGGGGACCGCAAGCCCACCGTCCCGACGCCAGACCAGCAACGCCATGCGGCCGTTCCCGGCCCTCCCGCCGGGCTCCCGGCGGCTGTACGCGCTGTGCCTGCACCTCGCCGTCGGCGCCTCCATCTGGGGGTACAACATCGGCGTGCTGTCGGCGGTGCTCGTGCACCCGGGCTGGCGGGCCGCGCTGGGCGACCCCTCGGCGGCGCGGCGCGGCGCCGTGACGGGCGTCTACTACCTCGGCACGCTGCTGTCGTACGCGCTGCTGTCGCACCCGCTGGCCGACTGGCTCGGGCGGCGGCGCGCGGCGCTCGTCGGCGCGCTGGGGCTGGGGCTGGGCGCGCTGCTGATGG